>CAHIKZ030003021.1:1442500-1447500 GCA_903632075.3 Acanthosepion pharaonis | reverse complement strand
CTAACTTACATGCAAATACCCTTGGAAAAGTATGAATTCATCTCTTCTCTGCAAGCTATAGGTTAATTAGTAAAACTTGGTTTGGTTTGGTTTATGGCATATCAACCTCGATGGGTTATTTAATGCCGACAAAATTTTCATTGCTGGTAATATTTTTTTTTTCCAAAAATGTATTGCTGGTAATATTTTTTTCTTCAAAAATCTATTTCTGGGAATATCTTTCCTTAAAAAAATGTATAGCTGTATTGCTGGTAATATTTTTTTTTTTTAAATATTGCTGATAATAATTTTTCCTTCAAAAAATTATTGCTGGTAATAATTTTTTTACAAAGTATTTCTGGTATTAAAACCTATTTTTACACTTTCATAGTATTTTGACCCAACTTTGGGAGCTAACTATTTGCCCATAGTTGGGACCCTAAGGTGCTACCACCCCAAGTCAGGGTGGACCTGGAAATGCCAGCAATTAAGAGGTGGTCCCACATTCCTCAAAACCTCCTGATCAGAGGCCTTGCTGTTAGACATAGTTTATCATTTTACCCATGATGCGGATATAGTTTATCGGAGATGGAGTAAGACTTGTATCACTAAAAGAATTATTATTTCCAAATGTATAGAAAAAATAAAATTGCATACAAAATATTTAGATTTTGGCATTAAATGACTCATAGAGGTGTTGATGTGCTGTTAAACAAAAACAGCCAACAACAACTAAAAAAAAAATATATGGATATGCAGATCTAGGGACCTCAGGGAATTGAACATTTCTATTTTGAATAATGTTTGTACTATTTGGAATAAAAGAAACATAGTTTCAATATTACATCTCTATATATTTTTCTCAAGAGGTAAGAGGAATATAATGACATTGAAGCATTTGCCATTTTAACACTCACAATCTTTTAATTGTTTAGTTATATACGTTGGAATGATTAAATGTGTGCTCATTTTTCCATCTTTCTCTATAATTGGGTAATTAACAGCATTTATGGCTTGATGATCATGAAAATCGATTAGCTGGTAAGCCACTGTGCAAGTTTCTTTAAATCATATATATATATATATATATATATATATATATATATATATATATATATTATTAACTGATTTAAAAATATGGTTCCTTTGCTACACAGGAATTACCATGTTTCAAAAACCAAAGCTAAAAACTTCAAATTTAATTATATAATTAAAGGCATTACTTCTGTTTCATCTTCAAGCAAATTTTGGAATAACTTATTTTTAAATTTACTTAGTTTTAAAAGCACATACATTCATAATTTTTTTGTTTCCAAGGATACAGAAAAATCCAATCATTTAAACAGGGGCAGTAGCGTGTTCATTTTTATTAACTATTATTGTATCAATTATGAGGTACATTCGAAAAAGAGGTTAAGTCTAGGTAGGGTAGGAGTGCATAACTGGGAACGCTTTTCCATCAAAATTGAAAGTATGTTACTTTACAATTACAATCGTTACAAAGATTGCCTTAAAGAGTCACTATACAAGTGCAATATTGGTCTGGATAACTGGGATTCTCTAGCTGAAGACCGGGTTTCTTGGAAAGCTGGTATTGCTGATGGTGTCAAGATCTTCCATAAAGCATCACAAAAAAATGCAGAACTGAAGAGATGAGTTCCGAAGGGATCCCTGAATTGCCATGAGGTGCCAACCTGGCCATGTGCCCAATACAATTGGATATGTCTGCCTAGGGCAGGTCTGCTCAGTCACCAGAAATCACACCAACACCAACAGTCTATTTCATCTGATGATTTCATAATGGCATGCTTTGAATGCCCAACCTGCACTAATGTGTGCAAGTCTAGGTTGGTCCAGACAAGACATATAAAAAGACACATTGGAAGTGATGTTCAGAGTCAACTTCCACCACCTGAAAATGATTTGAATAGCAACATATGTAACAAGAAATGCAGATCGATGGCTGGCTTTATGAGCCACTGTCATTCACACAACAAATGAATGCAATGTTGTTGGGGGTGGCAGTTTAACTGATGGATTGGACATGTCAGTGATGGTCATACTCACTTTGTGAATCAACAGCCACTCTCTCTCTCTCTCTCTATATATATATATATATATATATATATATATATAAATTTGTAGTAGTCCGTTGGTCTCATGAGATAAAGATAGCACCCTGTTTGGTCCCAATTCAGTCCTTTGGTGGTGAAACTGGAGTGACTTCTTCAGAATGAAGGCATGGGGGATGGTATATGGAGGCTATATGCCCACATCCTCAGCATACTGACATGATCCAAAGGAATACAGAATTATATATATATATATATATATATATATATATATGAATATAGAATTAATGCAATTTTATTGCTGGTTCTAATAAATAGTGTTCAATGTATAATAACAGAGCTATAATTTATATTAATAATGAATAGACTAGATAGTTTCCCTTTGCATTTTCTATAAATATTTTCATGGTAATTGCTTTGATTAGTTTTTCTCTTTGGTGCGTCAACTTTATGAATTTAAGCACAGTACTGGATTGGCAGGAAGGCCTCATCATTTTACATTCAAAATGGCTAGATGTAACTGCTAACAGTTTCTTCTTTCACACTTCTCACTTGTGAAACTTTCTTCCATCTGCTTGCTTTTCTGTCAACTTTGATTTTCAAAAATTTAAATGTAATGTCAATCATTATCTTCTGTCTTATTTCCTGTTCTTTTTTTGTTTTCTCTCCTTAATAATGTTTTTCTTTTTCACATATTCCTTCACACTCAGTAACCGCTTGCGTCTTAGTAACTTTATTGCCTTGCTTGGGGTCAAATGAAAAAAAAAAAAACAGCAACAAAAACCATCAATTTCCTGCTCTTCCAATAACTGGCCAAAACTTTATCATGGTGTTCTTCAGGTTTTTTTTTTTTTTTAGTGGGGGGTATTTGTCAAAATTACATATGGACATTTCAAACTTAGTTACCTGCCCAGAGGTTTCAAATGTGAAATTTAAACCGTACAGTACATAACCATAGCATTTTTTACTTCACAGTTAAAAAAGTTTAACTTTCAGATGACCACAACAATTTTGCCTTAGAAAAAAAAAACACCCTGATGATGACATTGTGCTAATGTTGAAAGTACTCAGAATAAATGAATATGCATCAATAAGGTAATTTTCTCTCTTCCTTTAATAAGCATACCAAGAAGCTTGTCCATGAATATGAGAGGATCCTATTGAAAATAAGTAGACAAAATTTGTCTAAATTATTCAATGGGACATATATATGTATATATATGGCCTGACAATTGCATTTAAGCATGAAATGGACTGTGGTTGCTTAGTGTTGGCCTCAGTGTCCACTTTTATATTTACATATGCTCTATCCCTAATACTGAGCACTTTAACCCATAAATATGGCTTACATTAAAACTATATTTTTATTATATTATATATATATATATATATGTATGTATGTATGTATATAAGAGAGAGAGAGAGAGAGTTGAAGATCAAATATGGATAGGGATCTGAGAAGATGATAAAATAAAATAAAGATCAAGTAAAAAAACATATCTGAGTCTAACATATTTCACTTTTATTAAAGCTTCATCAGAGATCAAGATAGAAATGAAAAAAGCAAAGAGACACAGAGTACTGGAATGTTATGATTTTTGGTTAGTTCTCATTGGTCAGATACGTGTCTCATGTATTAACGCAATAGATAATATATAAATAAGTGTGAGGAACATTTTGGACGTTAAAGTGTGTAATAGTGTATGAGCGTGTATGTAAAGAAAGGCTTGTTTGTCTAGGTGTATGCTAGACAGTAACGTTAGTTCATGTAAGTGTATAAGTGTGTGTGTGAGGAATGTCTATAGATGTCACCCTTGTGTATGCTGGTGAAATGTAATAATTTTGCATTTGGAAGGATTTTTATATTCTTGATTATGTGTATGTGTGTGGAGAATGTCTGTTGTCATTACTTCTGTGTAGGTTGGTGAAACGCAGCATATATTGTAATAATCATGTTTTACTTGGATTTATCATTAAATCATTTCCTGTGTATTTTTAAAAGGATTTTTATCTGATTAATGAGAACTAACCAAAAATCATAACATACCAGTACCCTGTCTCTTTGCTTTTTTCATTTCTATCATGATCTCTGAAAAAGCTTTAATAAAAGTGAAACATTAGATTGAGGTACATTTCCTACTTGTTCTTTATTTTATCATATCTACATATATATATATATATACACACATTATATATTATATATATATATATATATATATATATATATATATATATAAAAGTGAACATAGAAGTCAACACTCAGAGGCGACAGTCTGTTTACTGCTAGATGTAATCGTCAGGCCTGATGATTGCATCTAGCATGAAACAGACTGTCACCTCTAAGTGTTGACTTTTATATTTACACATGCTCTATCTCTGATATTGAGCACTTTATCCCATAAATATAGCACATCTTAAGATTATATTTCTTCATATATATATATAAAAACACGTATATAAGTTCTCCAGATGAACTTTTCAGTATCATCCTGAAACCACGCAATTAAATTGTAAACTACTTGAAAAGCTAAAATGTTTTTGTTTGTTTTTAACTTTGTTATTTTTTTTTATATAAATGCTAGTAAAATCACCATTAAAATTTTTTAAAAATTAATCATTTTAACTCCTTTCATTCATTTATTTACACTATTTACATTCAGACTATTGTCTTCAATCTTTGTTGTTAATTGTCACATTGCAGCCATCGTACCCTGCAGCCTTCATCAGGTGTATATCAATCTAGATAATCTACAGGGAATTCTGAACCATACCTTTTATTTAATCTATAGGACAATAACTCTGCAGTCAAGTCTACAGGTCTGGATATATTTTAAAAGTCAAATTTTGTTTTGTAATAAATACCCACTCTTTGTAATTTTACATTTGAATTTATTCTTACCAAATATGCAACTATAAAGTTTATATATATACATGTGTGTGTGTGTGCAT
>CAHIKZ030003021.1:1362500-1437500 GCA_903632075.3 Acanthosepion pharaonis | reverse complement strand
TGTCCTTAATAACATTTGCCTTACATGAATGTATGTGTAAACACGCACACACATACTATAGCTGCAACATGATATCATGCAATATCATCAATTCATTTACCCTCAAATATGAGCTGTGTGGATGTGGCTTTTTAGTCCTGCTAGGGTCTTACATTATCGTGTGCAAATGTGGCAACACTGGGTGCAACTTGCAGTAGGTATTACTTTAATATTAAGTTTTAGTCCACCAACTGCGGCACATTTTGTTAGAAAGAGGGTGATAAAAAAAAACAACTATCATATTTATAATTAAAAATAGGGTTTTAGGGCTGCAGTGAAGAACATTCTGTTTAAGTAGAAATGCCATATATATCCGACATATATATATGACTTTCATATATGGCATTTCAGTGTTTTCCTTTTCTCCAGACTGATTTCCATCCAAGGCTAGAGAGCCCAGTCTACCCTGCTATTTAACACATAGCTGATGTTGGGAGGAGAAAAGACGGATTCATGCTTTCTCCAAAGGCATTTGTGAGAAAGTGAATGACACAGACTAGCTCAAAATTTGAACACAGCTTATATATATATATATATATATATATATATATATATATATGGCATTTCTGTATATAAACCCTTTAAATTAAATCAAACACAGAACAGGTATAATAGATTCCATTCAGGCTAAGATAATGAAGACTGTTCAATCATGATTTTTTTATTTTTTGAATTATAAGATTCATCTTCCAACTTAGCAAAAAAATTGATATTTTTCTATAGTGAGAGGGAGAAGTTTGTATAGCCTGTAAATAATGTATTATAAGCTAACTGATTCCAAAAGTACAAGCAATAAAGAGCAAAGCCAACTTCAAAGATACTTCTAACACTTTCCTAACATCGTTCAGATAACCTTGTTGTTCAAAATGAATACTAAAATAAATAGTAGGGTTGCACAATAGGCCCAAGCAAATATTTGTGGTTTTTGAGCACACTGAATGAGTTTCAGATTCTTTATAGGACTGTATTAATGTTATTTGTACCTAAGAGGAAGATAAAAAAAAACAACTATCATGTTTCTAATTAAAAAAAATAGAGTTTTAGGTCTGCAGTGAAGAACCAAATGTCTTCAAAAGGGCTTAAATTTTTCATTTAACTTATTTGGAATTCTTTTTAGAAGATTGTACCAAAAATTGATTCAGAACCCTCAAAAACATAGAAATTGAGGTCTAGATCTGGATTTTCTGATAAATACAAGCAAAATCATGTCAGAAATTGGCATATGGTGTCAAATGTGAGTAATAATCAATTTAAGGTATGAAAGGAACCCAGTACATTTTAAATATCTTCCTGGGAACAATTTTCTCATATTTTGCAGATTTAAATCGTTTAATATTTAGGAAATTACAGTAATAAAGAGAAAACTAAAGTTTTTGTTATTATTCAAAGTTGGGAGAAGTGTCAGAAACAAAAAAAAAAGGCAAGTAAAATAAGGCAAAAATTGTGTTAATTTGAATTAATTTTGTGTTATAGGGCCCCAAAATCCACTTGTTATATGTCATTTTTTAAAGTGTCAGCCACTTATAACATTCATTTCAACAAGATCCAAATGACTTTGCTAGCAAAACGAAGCCAAAAAAAGCGCTTACCCAGAAATGACCATTTAAAAAATGATTAAACATGTGAAAGTTTTGGTTAACTTCAATCATTACTTGACAAATACTTGAAGCTAAGACAAAATTAGACCAGTCTGAAATCTTGACACTGTCTACTTTCAGACTAGATATAATACATATTACTTGGGAAATATTTAAAAAATGCCACATGTCCACTTGCAAACCAATTGTGAAATATGTGTGCTGATTAATTTAACCTCTTTTTCAATTTTCTGCTTTTCTACATTACAAAAATTCCCAAAAGAAATTCTTCTATAGAATGATGGAACTCTCAGTCATATGCCAGATTCTTTGCTTGTAATCCACAAGATCAAATCTCCAGCCAGATCAAAGATGAGAGAAATTGACCCAAAGATCTGGTTGGAACCATTGATCCAAGAGTTCCATATTTCTCACTGTTGTTGTCAATCAATGTTCAAAACCAAATAAGAGTTGGATATTCAATACTCAATTTTCAAGATAGATAAGCCCTACCCACTGAGAAATTTGGTGCAACACAATCTTCCTTTCTGCACATATCACCTTGTACCATACATTTAACTGTCAATTTCCCACTGATGCAAGAAATTAGTGTTCAGGATTTAAAATTCTTAAACACAGACCTGCTTCCTTGGGAAAATTGGTGCAACATAATCTTCTTAATCTCATTTGGCCTTGTGACATACTAAGTTCAGTTTAGTAAATAATAGTAATCTACCAGCAACCTATAATGGCAATTTTCACTTTACAGTAACCGTATCTATTTAACTGATGCTAGGACAACCTCCTCAACACAAACAGCTCATTGACAAGGAATGAAATAAAGTTTTGATAAAAAAAAAATTCCTTTTATAAATCATCTGCAAGAGTTGATAACCAACTGCTAAGACATTTGGCCCCTGGCTCAGAAGTAAAAAATGTGAAGTGACAAATTCCTGAAAACAGAGACAGCGAGAAAGAGAGAGAGAAAAGAAAAAGTGACACTTTTATAAATAATTTTCTAATTCGTAAGGGGTACTGATGACTGACTTTTTTCTGTTTGAAACAAAAAAATTATTAACAGAAAAACTAATAAATTCTTGGAAGTGGACCAATCACAGGAGAGAGAGTCAAATTATTGTTTTATATACCCCACCCAGACAAAAAAATTGTACATAGGGGGACAAGATAGGATATCATAGGGACATTGATGTATTATGATGGATGTAGTAAGAATGGGAAGTAAGAATGTGTTGTTTTGGTGTAAGGAATACTGTGGTATGTTTGGGTCAGTAATTGGCTAGGTTAGTTTAATTATAAGACAGATGAAAACCAGCCTTCCCATAGCCCTCCTTTTGGCCATGTGCCATATTTTTGTATCTTTACAAAATAAATATTGAGAGAGTGAATTAAGGAGAGGAGAAAATATTTCCAACACTATAAACCCTGAAGTGGATATATTTGGCTACTTAAATGGGGAGGATGGAAATAAGGGATTCTTAACATTAGGTTCTTGATTTAGAAGAGGATTCACTAAAGTGGGATCACTGCATATAGTTTCTAGATACAACTAAATTCCTTGCATATTGACTTGATTTTCATTTAATCAGAGAGCCGAGTTCGAATTCCAGTCAAATCCATTACATTCACTTACATGCTAATACCCTTGGGAAAGGTATGAATCCTCTTTTTCTCCCCCCAGCTATGGGTAAATAGCAGGACAGAGCAGGTTCTATAGCCCTGGATAGGAACTGGTCTACTGCAGAAAGAAATGGCAACCTACTGCGGGGGAAAAAATCTGCCTCATCAGTCATGTATTGAAAGATACATGATGGCCTAAGCATGTATCATGCTAACTGACTATATTGGAAATCAAGAAGCCCTATTTTACAAGTAAAATAAAAACTCTGTAAATATGCTAATGAAATGAAAATAAAATATTAAATACAGATTTATTAAAACCAACTTGCATATTGGATAATATCTTTGTAGGTAATCAATATTTATGATCAGTAGATCAATAGGTTCTAGTCTCTGACTAAATGTTACCATTTTCATTACATACTATGCAAAGTTTTTGACCATAACCATTTCCCAAAACCTTTTTTTTTTTTATTGGTATCACCTGAAGCAAGGCAGTAAAACCACTAAGACAAAAGGGGATACAGGGTTTGGTGGAATTAAACAAAAAAAAACGTTAGTAATGAGGAGAAAGAGAAAAAAGCAATTGAGAGGACAGTAGATAGCAATTGACATTGCATTTAAATTTTTGCAGCTTAAAGTTGATTGAAAAGCATGGAGTTTGGAGAAGTGCAAGATAAGAAACTGTTAACATAGAAGTTACGGTTACATCTAGCTAGCTCAACTGTAAACTGATGAGATTTCACCACCAGTCTAGTATTGTGCTTAAATTCATAGTTGAGGTACCATAGCGAAGAGCTCATCCAAACAATTACCATGAAAATATTTATAAAAATGGCTCAGAGAGGCAACCTTATGGTGATGGGCAAGTGACTGAAGCCGAGCCAACAGATCATGACCAATAATATTGCTGATTCTTCTTTGGATCTTATTGAAGAGCTCCAGGAAAAGAGCAGGGGCACCGGACCATATATGGCAGCAATATTTGAATGGTAGACTTATAGATATGCAAAGTAGATTCCAGAGAGAAAGACTGTCTTCATCGACATAGTGAACCAACTTTCTTAGCAGCTGATCTAGCAATGGATTCAATGTAGACTTTCCCCCCTCATGTTAGCTGAGAACATTAGCCCAAGAAGGCATAATGAGTCATTTTCTTGGAGGATATTATCAACCATGCTGATGGAAGGCAGACAGGAGTCTCTCAGATGATTAAAGGAGAGAAGTTTAGTTTTGGATGCTTTAACAAGCCATCTTTTGCCCCAGTTAACAATAGCCTTGAGGTTATTTTGTACATTCACTACCATTTTGACCTTGGCCAAAATGAGAGCTGATGCCATTAGGAAGGTTGTTAATGAAGATTAAAAACAATGCAGGACCAAGGATGGAACCCTGAGGGACACCTGCATTAGTACAAAAGGGTGTAGATGAGTGGCCATTCAGGACAACTTTCATTTCACAATTTGATAGGAGTGACTGGATCAGCTCAAAAACATACCCAGAGATACTGTAGCTTTTCAGCTTGTGGAGAAGACCTGAATGCCAACTCCTGTCAAATGTTTTTGAGACATCTAATGCTACAGGCCAGGCTTCACTGTTTTTCTATTTAGAACATGACAGACTCTTTCCACAATTATTGTTAGTACATCAGCAGTTGATCTGGAGAAATGAAAACCTTTTGTCTGAGAAAAGGCTCTGTGATGAGAGATGATGAACCAATTCAGCATTGATTAGGGCCTCTGGGAGTTTCCCAAAAAGAGGCAGAAGGTTAATAGGCTGATAGTTGGATGGGTCAGATGGTTCCCTAGAATTCTTAAAAACTGGAACAACACACAATGACTTCTAGCAAGCAAGAAAGCAAAAGGCATTTATTATGCAGGTTAGAGAGAACAGGATTCTAGTTCAGGAGCACAATTCTTGATGACTATAAAAGGGATGCCATTGGGTCCACATGCTTTGTGGGGATCAAGGTTAGAGATTATAGCAGAAACCATGGAATGGATTATTTGCATATCACACAACAGAGACTCAGTTCTAAGTGGGAAGTTAGGCAGGTATACTCCAGATGAGTCAAGAGTAGAGTTTGAGAAGAATTTACAGGCTAAGCATTCAGCTTTATCAGCAGAGGATAACACCTCAAATCTATTGAAGAGGGGGAGAACAGAAACTTTACACTTATTTAGTACCTTATTATAAAGATGCCAGTAATAATCAGTTTTTAAAGGATATGCAGTGCCTCATTCTGTCAGCAAACAGCAACTTAGTGTTTTCAAGGACTCACATTTGTTACAAGCAGTAACAGATAGCCACCTCTTATGACAAGAGCTGTCACGCTAGTATAGATGGAAATAGTAATTCCTGTATGCTATGGAGGCTGAGCATGTTGGTGTGAACCATGGAGAGGATTGCAGTTTCACCTGGTATTTCCAAGAAGGGATGAAAGCATCCATGTTGGCTTTGACCCAAGAAGAAACCTCAGTGGCGCAATTTTCAATTGGGAGATTGAAATATCAGTTCAAGGGGCATCACAAAGAAAATCCTTGAATGAATCCCAATTAGCATGCTACTACTGGAAAGAGATCTTATGGATAGAGGGTTCCTGTTTAATGGATGCTTGGAAGGAGATCTCAATAGCTACCACAGAGTGTTCTGAGTTACCAACAGGACAGTATTATGAAGTTTGGCAATAGCAGGGAGAGAATGTAAGAAATAAATCCAATAGAGAAGAATGTTGCTCAGTTTGGCTAGGAAAATGAGTAGGGAAGTCTACGATTTGAGTGAGGGATTGGGCAATGGAAAAATTTAATGTCTGTATACTGGCAACATCAGTACCTTTAGAATGTTTCAGCAATGTTTTTTCTATATTGTCAGTGAACATTAAAGTTACTGAAAACAAAAAGTTGTCATGGAAAAGATTCCCTGATGGGTAGGTGGTTTTTTCAACAAAGGGAAGTTAACCTGAATTTTGGTATTTTATTTCTTTTTTTTTCCAGGTGAAAAGTTGTTTGGAATGGACACCATAAATATCAACGAAAAGATTGATTTTGTTACCTTTACCAGTTTATTTCTTTTGTTGTGAGAGATATGTTTTGAGGAGGAAAAAAAAAAAACTTCACCATAGTTATCACTATCTGTTATCAATGGCAATAGAAACCAGCATAGCTGAGAGCAAAGCATAATGTGGTACCCTCATAATGAAAAGTCACAGCCAAAGAGTTAAGATAGTTAAATCCTTGTGTACCAACAATACATTTTTATAGTGAAATTACCAGCAATACATTTTTATAAAAGAAAAAATCACCAACAATACATACATCTAAAAAACATATGTTTACTCTGAAAGTATAACATTATGTACAATATTTGTAGCTGAAACCCTAAAATTACATACAAAATATCTAGATTTTGGTATTAAATAACTTATACAGGTGTTGATATGCCACTAAACAAATTCAACCAACCAACATTCTTGGTCAGACCAAGAACTTTTCAATTTTGTTAGTCAATATTTATGAATTGTATTTATAAATAGAAGAGCATATGTTAAATGGTTAGAGTTCTGACCATGAAATCTGGGTTTTGAATCTTGCTATGATTGATTAAGTCAAGTTGATTTCATCATAATATTGTTATGGAGGATAAAATCTCAGCATGGTAACACAGTTGGGAAGTGCCTGAAAACCATACCTTGTTAGAGATAGTGGGTAGATCCCTGGTCTTTTGAAGAGGTTTAACCCTAGTTTCCTGTTTACAATTGGGTTCCAGATCCTTCTAAAGTCTACTGCATCTCTGTATTCTTAGCATCTGCACTTGAACTCTGAAATTTTATTCACTAATTAAATCTTGACCTCTTCAAGTCTAGAGTTAGCTATTATCTTTCCTGTCTAGCCCCAAGAACTACAATTCTTGCCCTTTCTTATACCCATACAACACCACACAGTAACCCTCTACATTGAGTGGCTCTTGGGCTTTGTATTAGTAAAAAAAAAGACAACTGTTTGTTGTGCTCTTAAGCATCTAGAGAAGGCAAATTCAAAAAAAAAAACACATACACACACACACACACACACACACACACACACACACACACACACACAAATATCCCCAGCAGCCTGGCCACTCATGAGAATATATCAGCCTGAAAAACAAGCACATTTTAAGCAATGGCTCTATAGCAAACAATACAGTCCTTTGTTTTTCTTTTAGTTACCAAGTTAGGTTTAGCCTTTTAAACCGCTAAGATAAAGCATGAGAAAAGCTGTGGGTCTGACTTTAAAAAAAAATAATTAAGATTTTCTTTGATGATGTTCATCAATTAAAGCAGTTCCTCTTACCGAATTTGTTTTTCCCAACCTCCGCTCAACATGACACAAACCTAGAAATAAATGTGTGTGTGTGTGTGTGTAAAATAATAGACTGATATATGATATATTGATATATGCAAAATTATATAATTTAACATGTCAAGGTGAAGAGAATTTTTGACAAAAGTGCTCAATAGCAATATAGAGCAATAATTATTACATTAAAAATATTGAAAGTTCATGATACTTATTGAAGATCAACTAAACTCTGAGTTTCGCAATGCTTCACTCTTCACAGTCCACATAAGAATGATCATTCTTATCTGGGGCCTGAAGAACAAAATATTGTGAAAGTTTGAGCTGATCTATGATAAGTATTGGGAAATTTCAATATTTTTGGTAAAATTACCAATGTTCAATGTATATAAAAAGGAAAAAATAAAAAAAATATAAGCAGTAAATTGCTGAAACCCCCTGAAGAGTGGATGGATAGGTTCACCTACAAAACTCTAGAGTTGGGATGCTGAAGGTAACATCAATCAACTAAGTTACAAACTTTTATTCATATTAATCCTCTCTCTCTCTCTCTCTCTATATATATATATATATATATATATAGAGAGAGAGAGAGAGAGAGAGAGTGAGAGAGAAACTAAAATGAGGAAAGCGACAAATTATTTTCCTAAAAAAACACTGAAAATCCTATTGTAAATAACAAAGTTTTAATTCTCTGCAAAAAATCATATATTATAAATAAATATCACTATATTAAATATTAGGTGCCTTTTTTTCCAATATCTCATTTTAGTCTATACAATAAGTTTTTGTACAGAATCTTAAAAAAAATATTAAAAATAGAGCATTAATAATATTAAAATTTACTTAACTGTAAATAACAAATCCTTTTCAGTTGTTTCCCCAACTCCAAAGTTTCTTGGTGCCAACCATTCTTCAGGTGGTTTTTAAATGGTTATAGTTCCAATTTATCAATTTTTTTCCGTGTTTTTTTTTAATGTTTTGTACACGCACTCATGAATTTTGCGTTAATGGATCTCTGCTTTTGTTTATGTTTTTTATTTGTAATTATAATTTTTTCTAGTTGCAGAATTTTTCTTCCAGTTGTAAATTTTTCTTTGAAATTAGGATTTTTTTTTTATTTTAATTTTTAATTTTCTTTTATGTATTTTTTTTTTATGTATATGAAAAATGTGTTTTTTCATTCATTGGAAATACAATGAACTAAAAATTTGTATGTGTATACGTGTATTTTTTTTATTTATGTTTTATATTGAAGTTTATTTCATTTTTTTATGTATGTTTTATATTGAAGTTGTTGTGGTGAGTTATATTATTAATTAAATTTTATAGTCTTTATTAATTTATAATATTAATTAAATTATAATATTTTATGCTGCATTTGATGTATTATGTTATATTATTATTAAAATAACAAATATTTAATAACATAAAATATTATTATAATTTAATTAAAATACACATCTACAGTGGGGGTGCAACAAATACACGCACAAATTTTTAATTTATTGGATTTCCAATGAATGAATAAACATACTTTTCATATAATTAACTGTACACAGATGAATAATAACTAAATATGCATAGAAATCAGAAAAAAAAATCATTTAACAGAAATAAATCCCATTTATCCATTTTAATGTGTGAAAAAATTATTCATACAATGCAACTTTCAGATTTTAAAACTTTTAAATTGCTTTAATACTCTAGATTATTCAAGTGGACTATTCTAGAATGTTTCAATGATGTTATCAGTAGTTATTTTTAGCCTAAAAAATACAAATAGAATATTCTGTAATTGATGTTCGTGCAAGAAGGTTATCACCATGCCAAGAGGTAAAGAATTGACAAATTCGCAAAAACAACTGATTGTTAAGCTCTAGAAAGAAGGTAAAAGTTACAGAAAATCTCAGACAACCTGAATATTCCATTTACTGTCATTAGTTCATTCATTAGAAGGAATAAAAATTCGAAACTGTTGAAAACCAAAGAAGACCTTTGAGAAAATTAATGCGTAAACTTAAGCAAAATCCAATGGTTACTCATGAAGAATTGCAGGATGATTTGCTTTCATCAAGAATCTGTGTCACTAAATGGACAATAAGCAATGAAATTCATAGGAACAATCTAAAATCAAACTCTCCTAGGAAACCTCAACTACTATTGAAAAGACACAGAGATGGCAGGTTGAAATTTGTTCGTATACATAAGGATAAGGAAAAAATCATATTGGAAAAGAGTTTTATGCGCACACAAAACCAAAATAGACTTGTTTTTGACATAATTCTTTTCTTAATTCTTAATTTTTATTCCTTCTAATGAATGAACTAATGACATAATTCTATAAATCATGTATGGAGGAAAGATGGTGATGTCTTCAAACAAAAGGACACAGTTTCAACAGTGAAATTTGGTGGTGACAACATCATGGTTTGGGGATATTTTTCTGAAAAAATATACTAGCAACATATCAGTAATAGGTGGTAGAATGAATGCTGCAGAATATCAAAATATTTTGGAAGCAAATTTAATGATTTTGATTGAAAAATTTGAACTTCCTCCAGATTAGATCTTCAACAAGATAATGATCCTAAGCACGCTGCAAAATCTACAAAGAAATGGCTTGCTGAAAATAATGTAAATATCTTGAAAAGTCAGTCTATAAATTTAAACGTAATCGAGAATCTGTGGCGTTATTTGAAAATCAAATCCAATTGAGAGGTCCAACAAACATCCCGGATCAGAAGACCATATATGAAAAAGAATGGAAGAAATTACCAACTAATATTTGCAAATCATTAATTGAGAGTTAAAAGAAGAGGTTGGTCACTGTAGAAGTGAATAATGGCTATTCTACAAAGTATTAAATAAAGATTATGTATTTTTTTTTGTATTGTACAAATACTTTTTTCACTCATTAAAACTGATAAATGGGATTTATTTCTATTAAATCAAATTTTTTTTCTGTTTTCTATGCATATTTAGTTATTATGCATCTGTGTACAGTTAATTATATGAAAAGTATGTATATTCATTAGTTGGAAATCCAATAAATTAAAATTTGTATATGTATGAATATTTGTTTCCCCACAGTCTATATATATATATATATATATATATATATATACACACACACACACACATATATATATATATATACACATATATATATATATGTATACATATATATATATATATATATATACATATATAAACATATGTATATATATATATATATATATATATAAATATATATATATATATGTATGTATATATATATAAAAATATATATATATATATGTATATATATATAAACATATACATGTATATATATATGTACATATATATATACATATATATATATATATATATATATATATATATATATATATATATATACATACACACATATATATATATATATATATATATATATATATATGTATATATTGATGCATGTTTCATTAAATAATATAGACAAGTGTTGTCTATTTATTTTATGTAAATTCTTCTCATATCGTCTGATAAACAATAACAATATCATTAAACGAAGAAAGAAAATCACAATATTGATACATATTTTTTAATCCTATCTAAGCTTTCAGCTTACATAAGCCATTAACGACAATTACATTACAATATATTAAGCAATACACAGACAAAACAGTGATGATCATCTGTTTCTGTTTACATGGAAGATTTCCAAGCAACGACAAACTTATATATATACGACGCTGGAAGTGAAAATCACACACAGGTACTTATATATATATATATATATATATATATATATATATATATATATATATATATATATATACATACATATATATATATATATATATATATATATATATATATATATATACACACATATAGATGTATATATAAAAGAGGGTTACTGAATGTTGTAGCATACATATGGATGATAATGGGTATGTCCCCATTCACGTAAATACAGTAGTAAATACTGTATGTTGGTCTGCAGTTCGAGATTTGTCTCCAGCTATGCTAGTCAAACTCTCTGTCTCCGGGCAGAGAGGATCCCCAGACAAGGCTATGTTGAAGGGCAGAGTCTCATCTTGGGAAACAGCTACGCGACCCCATTTAATACAGAGTCTACAGGGAATTTTTGGCCAAGATTACAGACTCAGATACCCCACATTAAATTCGGCCTTGCGCCACATCTGACCACATAGGGCGGTTGGTAGATATCCTGCAGTTGGAGATTCTACATGCTGCTGGTGAATCTTATATGTGTTGTTCTTGTCCTAAGTATTATCATTCATTACCAACCTTCATGCGATTATTCTATTCAGTAACCTTCCCTAGGTTACAACACTGAATGAAGCTGGGACATAAGAGGAAGAAGTTATGCAGATTATGAGGATATGTAGGATAGATAAGGATTGACCCCAGACTTGAAGAGGCTAAGATTGTAGTGATTTCAGAGTGTTCTACAAAGTAACAATTCTTGGAGATAAACTTACTAATGGAATATGAAGGGAATGAGAATGACTCAACCTTGTGTATGCCACATCGTAGATCTTAACTGTAAAGCTCTGAACTGTTGGAACTTAAAATACCATATGTGGGTGTCCTAATTCAATCATGTAGAGGGACCCATAATATCATACTCTATCAAGACAGGAAATGAGGACTGTGCAGCTCCAGCCCAACTTTTAAAAATAGCTCATTCTGGCAACTCTGATTCTTAAATAGACATACATTTCACAACTATTGACCACAAAGTCATTTATTTATTTTCTTTTTACTAAAGTTCATCCAATAAAAGGCCCAAGAGCCACTCAAGATCGAGGATATGAACATAAAAGGAGAAAATAGGAAGTGAAGATTATGAGGATATGACAGATAGATAATGATTGGCCCTAAACTTAAAGACATTAAGATTGTAGTATTTGGGGGAAGCATCCGCATGAGAGTCTGTTCCACAATGCAGTAGTTCTTGGAAATAGACTTTTGGGATGGAACACTCTTCTTGCCAAAAAGAATATGTAAGAAACAAGGATTATTCAACTCTGCTGAAATTCTTCATTATAAAGCTATATACCAAGATGTGAAGGGAGGCTATATCTTAAAATAAAAAAAGATTAATCCAGTGGCCAAATTTTAGTGCTTACTACTGCATGTTACCAATTAACTAATGTCTTCAAGCAAGTCAAATTGTGAGAAGTTGGTCAAATCTCACCAATGACTATTTTACCATCTTCAATTTTATTTTTTATTATATTATTTTTTTATCAAAATATTCCTAATTAAGAGAAAAAAATGTTGCCAACAATTTTTTCTCTTTTTTGCAACTGTCGCATTTGACCAGCTAGAAAAAGCAATCATCCATAATTTATTGCCAATTCATTGTCACCAGAGAAAAGGAGTTGAACTTTTAGTGATTCTAGAGTAAAATGATATCTGCTAATAGTTCATTTATAATAGCCAATAGGAAGTTATCAAGAGAGTAGGCCAAGGGTAGGGGTGGGGGTTAACACAATGAAAGCAAACAAAAACATTCATGGGTTTTCCCATATTTAATAACAACAAAGTCTTATGATTTCAGATTCAATATCTATTAGTGAGGTTCTGTACTAATATGAAAAAAATTGTGGTATGAGGTTTGGCTGAAAAATTCACACCCTTACCAAGAAGCCCTTAAAGAAGAAAAAAATTAAGCCAAGAACTTTTCACACAAATTATCATGTCCTTTTATTGCTTGTTCCCACTTTTTCTTAAATATATTTTCATACTAGGTTACTATAGCTGTTTAATAATAATGAGCTATATGCACTCAAACAATGTCTACTTTCATCATCATCATCATCATCATCATCATCATCATCATCATTTTTTTATACTGTTATTTCACCCAATAAAAGAACCAAAGGTCAAGGTAGAGGGTTATTGAGCAAGATTGATGTAAAGAAGAAGTGAGTAAAAAGAGCACATAATGAGGACATGTTAGATAGATATTGGCTGACAGTGTACTTGAAGAGACTAAAATTGTAGTTGACAGGGAAGCATCGGCTCAGGAGTTTGTTTCACAAAGTATTTTCCTAATCACTACAATTTTAACCTGTTCAAGTCTAAGATTAATCTAAGATTCCCCACATATTCATATAAACTGTGCCTTTTACTCTGTAATCCTCTACCTTGAGTGGCTTTTAGGCCCTGTACAGGGTGAACATCACTGTAAAAAAAACAAAAAAAAAACAAAGGAAAGAAGCTGTCTGAGTGAAACTTACTTCTTATCAAAGGAACACAAAGGGAGTATGTCACCGAGAACATGGCATGGGGGTCATAGCTGTGAAAGTCTGAGCTGCTGGAATTAATGAATGTAACTCGTCTGAACATCTGCCATCATAATAATGATAGAGTAGTGGGAGGCTAGTAACATTTCATCTGTGGAGTAAAAGTTGTAGGCTGGAGAATAATTCATCACCCACAAGGTTGTGTAAGAGCTTTTGAACTCTGTTGAGGCTGGACAGTGGGGTCTGGCAGCCCAGATATGCCAGCAAAACACCATTCTTGGTCTGATCTGACTCTAGTCAAGACAGAGCATGGCCATATAAGTTGGGGTATTTTTCTGGAGTGATCTGATGAAAATTTTATGGATAGCAGGCCAGGAAATAGTGGGGAGCAAGAGAAGCAGCACCAAGGAAGAGGAGGAGACAAGTAACACCAATTCTTTGGTGAGTGGACAAGCAGCACCAAGATAGAAGGTGAAAACAGAAATATAAAGGATTTTTCAAACATATTTTTTACCGTAACATCTGTCTATATTTTTGAGATGTTGTATTGTAACTATTTACATTATTCGGACTGTTGTTCTCATCTTTATTGCCATATTCACTCTGTTTCAGCCATTGTACACTCCAGCCTTCTTCAGGTGATAAACATTGCAATTTAAAACAAAAATTTAGTCCACTGAGTAGATTATTCTAATAACAATCCACAGGGGTTGATTGTTTGAATAACAATCTACTCTTATAGACTAAATAAAGGGATAGGTTTGAAATTCCAGCGTATATCACCTGAAGAAGGCCAAAGTGTACAATAGCCAAAATGTTGTCAATATGGCAATAAAGATGAGGACAACAGTCTGAATGATGTAAATAGTCTATTTTACTGACTCAGTTGAGAGCTAAACATTTTTTTTTAATTTTATTTTGCAATAAGGAAGAAATTTTCCCACCAAAATATTGGAAGAAAAATGAAATTATTGTACATTTCAATTAATTATTTTAACAAGTGAGACACATATACATTCACTTGTTTTCAATCTATATTCTAGCACACTAATTACTAAGAGATAGTAACAGGTTAATTTATCCTTATAAATAGTCCTTAGAAAGAAATAACTGTTTTAGTAGCAACAATGTCAAAGTTTTTTTTTTTATAATTTGCAGCTATTATGAAAATATAATTGGTGGCTTTTAAAAACAGCAATTTAACCATGTACTCTCCATTTTGACCCTGGCAACATCATCACACCTCTGTGTGTCAGGCCACACTGACTAAGTGAGTCATTTCAAGAGGAGAGAAAAAATAATTATATTATGAATAATAAGTCATGTTATATGTTTTATTCAAATTAATTTCCTCAGCTTAGTTTGATGTAAGGATACAGTAGTAAAACACCTAGTATGGATTACACAATTAGTCAAGATAAGTTTGCTGACCCTCAAAGCAAGCAATGTCTACATCCACCCAGCACAAGTGTGAATCACTCCAGTGGGGATCAAACTCACTACAGTTCTAACTATTTCTTATTACTATAAACGTTTTTTTTAGTGGGTACACGTGTTTCAGTTGCTATCCCTGCCTGTCGGAGGTACAATTTTTTCTTTAGTAGGGCTTCTCGATCTAGGCCAGTTGTTATTTTTTCACTGTTTAATAAAAAAAAAAAAATAACAAAAAAAACAGGAATAGCAACTCAAATATGTATACCCACTAACAATAACATTTATAGTAAAATGTCAGATAAAAAATCTTTTCAAAAATTAGTTCTATCCAAAGATTTACTTACTGATCATTGTTCTCAGGTGAGAGTGTTGAGATATTTTCCTCAAAAACACAAACATATACTCTGATTTATCCAACTATTATCCTCATCTTTGATTGGTATAGATATTATAGAAAATGTTTCAGCCAAGTACTCATTGGTTATCTTCAGGTGTCCATTACTTTGTCCAATATGGCATATATTCTCTATGTTAACCGTGTTCTGTCTTTATGATACTGTTTCTTGTTTGTTCCTACTGAACAAAAGAGCATCACAGGGCCAAATATGACATCACACAGCCAAAGATGATCAACACATTACATATTATTTACAATTGCACTAATGTCCTCATCTTCATGTTTCAGCTGTTGTATCTTCTGGGCTTATTCAGGTTTCTGTTGACCTGGGTAAACACTTTATTTAATTTACAGGGGTAGGTTGAACTCACTCCATTGGGATATCTTGATTTCTTTTTTTTGTACTGCTCAGTTATTGAACATCATTAAGTTTAGGCCTGTACTACCCAGCCCAAGGATTGAACTCACAATTACTATGCTATCAAATTCACAAAATAATGCTTTCATCTGTTAGGCTATGTGGGACAGAATGTAAATTGTAAATAATGACAACACCTCATCCCAAAAATTCAGACAGAAAATATTCCAGTCAAAGTAATGGACAACTGAAGATAACCAGATGACATTGTGTCTATAATGGTAATATTAGCAGTTTTCTTATAAGGAAACATTCAGCATCCATTGACCAAATGAGGAAAGTGACTGAAGTCAAGATGCCAGGTCAGATTCTTCTTTGGATTTTTTTCAAGCACCTCTAAATATATAGCAGGAGCACCAAACTATATGTGGCAGCAATATTCTAAGCATGGACAAATAGTAAACTTGTAAATATGTAAGAGAGATTCTGGTGACAAAAATTGTCTAGCATGACACAAAGAACTAACATTCCTAGCAACAGGCCTAGCAATTTATTTGATATAATCTTTCCACTTTATCTATTCAGATTCAATATTAGTCAAAACATTCAGCTAGCTCAAGAGAAATTTGAATTTTAAAAAAATTTTCTATATTTATATAACCTTTCACCACCCCCTCCTTGGAGTGGGTGGGAATTGTGGGAATGAGGGCTAGAGATTAAAAAAAAAAAAGAAAATTAATAACCAACAAAATACCAAATTAGAAAAAAAAAATGAAAAATTCAAAACAATCTTTTTTTTCAAAACATAAAAATTCAACTCATGTTTTCACTATTCTTGAGTTAATAGTGATAAAAAAAATGTTACTAAGACCTACAAAGGATAGAAAATGAACTTCCAAAAGTATACCATTCAAAATTCCTCAAATCAGAAAGCCTCCCAGTTTTTCCACCCTGATGACAAGGCTTCATGCATTTTGAGAACTGTAAAGTGATATTTGGCTGGACACCAGGAATTTCTTTGCATATCACCCCACTTTCTGCACTTAAAATAGAAAATAGAGGGTCCGGTTTAATTTCAAACCAATTAGAAATAATTCAAATATTTTTTATAAAAATGCAATATTCATTAGTAACAAAGAAAAGAGTGCTGAACTGTTATGCAATATCAGACCACCTATATGCTAGTGGATGTTGAAAAATCTCCTCATAGATGAATAAGAGACATGAGGCAACAGAAATGTGGTTCTACAGAAAAATGCTGAGCATACCATAGACTAAACATGTGAGCAACGACAAAGTTTTAATAAAAATGGAAACAAAAATGACACATACTTAGTATCAGAAAGAGATAGTTGAAATTATTAGGACACATTATGAGGAGAGAGGGCTTGGAGAATTTGACACTCACAAGACATATTGAAGGCAAGAGAAGCAGACAGAGGAAAACAGTGAGTAACCTACTTAATGAGCTTGTGTAAATAGATGGCAGAACAGGAACTAGAATGGATGGTGAAAAGACAAATTTATAAAGGATAGGAAGTTGTGGAGAACTACAATCGTCAATGTCCTGAATCGACATAGAAGTATTAGTAAGTAGGAGTAGAGGTTTATCCCTGGTTCATCCCTCCCTTTATTTGAACAGGAGTAGAGGTTTATCCCTTATCACTTGGTTCATACTCCGTCCCTGTATTTTTAACAGGAGTAGAGGTTTATCCCTTGTTTCCTGTTTAGAGTTGGATTTCTGGTTCTTTATAAAGTCTTCTTATTCTCTTTCACTTCAAGCAACCCCTTGCATCTTAGTGGCATTATCACCTTACCTGGGGTTAAATGATTAAAAAAAAAAGTTATGATAACAGAAGTATATAGTATATTATAATATTACATTAGTTTAGTCTAATGTTGAACCTAAAGTGCTGTTCCAAATCCTGGCTTTTACCTAAAAATTGTCTCTAAATCCATTGGAAAATATGTATCAAGCTTAACTAGCCAGCAGACCCCAAACCCCATTTATAAGGGCTATAAAAATGATGGGAGATCTCAAAGTGTTAAAAACTAAAGTAAGCAAAAAAAAATCTCAGGTCAAGGGTCAGAGATTTTTGTTTTAAAATTTTTGCTGAATGTAAAACATATTACACAGTATTCTATTTTCTGTTCCTTTTATGAAACACAGAAAAGCTAAGAGGGAGACACACTGACATACACTGTATGTGTCCTTGTTAACAAGGACAAATCACAAAATATGTAACTATATCCTGAAGCAGTATACGGAATCTCACACATGCATAATATGGAAGTCATGGTGAGGTCGTGATTTTTTTGTTTTTGTCTAGTATTAAATTTTTCATTGTACAATTCTGTGAGTCAAGGCAAGATGACTAAAACAAAATATATGTGACATTGACAATAAGAGTTTTTTTTGTTTTGTTTTTTAAATACAACCTGTTTGAACAGTTACAAGTTACTGGGAATTGTTTTTGAAAAATGCCTCTAAATATATATATATATATAAAAAAAATTAAATTACTTCAATAAAACTGTATAAATTGTTATATTGAAAATACATTAAAAAAAACAAAAAACAAAACAATGAATGAATTTTTGAAAGATAATTTTTTTCCCCAAAATGCATCTTGATACAAATCCTCTTTCCAAACTCTTATAATTCTCTAATTCATACATTCTTAAGCACCATATCCTTTCAGGACAAGTGTGATCATAGCTCTCACAACTTCCTGTCTTTTGTTGCTCTAAGTAACTTTTGACTATCTACCATCCCTCTTTGTGTAAATGAATGGCAGAACATTGACAAACTAATTAAGTAGGCTACTTGCTGTTTTACCCCTACTCCTCATGTATTCATTATTCCATGTGAGAGTCAAATTCTTCAAGCCTTCTTTCCTCATGAGGCTCAGAAATTTCAGCTGTCTCTATCTGATTGTAAGTATAAGTTTCCTTGTTCCTATTTTCCTTCTGAAGTTCAGATAACTGAGAGGAAGATCTGCTGAAGAATAATAATAAGTTAAATGAGGCAGCATATATTGTCTTGTTGTATGGAATTTAATGCATTGATTAGTGAATTTGGTGCCTTAAATGCAAGTTTAGTACCTGTACCAGACAGTACAGATATACTCGGTGGAAACAGAATTGACGATAACTTAATTAACCAAATCATCCTTAACACAACCATAGACATTTGAAATGAGAACAATCTACCGCCACAGATTACACAGAAAGCACAATAGTTGAAACATAGTCATAACTAAAAAGATGAGGACATTAGTCTGACTGTAAATAATTATATTAGAGTTGACTTTATTCTTCCACACTCAGTAACTCCTTGCGTCTTAGTGGCTTTATTGCCTTGCTTGAGGTGAAGTGAAAAAAAAGAAAATATCAGTCCAAGCTGATTATGTGGTGATAAAAGCAGCAAGTTAAAGAAAAATCTAACTCAAGGTTGGTTAAGTGTCTGCTCAGTCTGCTTCCTCTGCATTTTTTTTTTATCAAATACAACATTAATACATTGCCAATACACAATCATATAGTTAGAGGTCATTCTTGGCTCCTATCAGTTCTTAAAACAAAATGGATTTTTTCAAGCAGTTTGCATGAAATTTTACTATGATTTAATTTACACTATTTAGATTATTTCTAACATATGACAAAAAATATGATAGAGATATCTGAGGGGTACATTGAAGTAGTGAAAGATGTCTTGCAAAAGCTAAACAAAGTATTATGAAACGGGAAAATATTGTTAGAAACAAAGAAATGAGTACTGAACTCACAAGACATTGACAGTAAGAGGAGCAGAGAAAAGCAATGAGTAACCTACTTAACATGCTTATGTAAATGAATGGCAGAACAGGGACTGGGTAAATAGTAAGGAGACAAACATTGCTTAGAGCTACGCAGGATAGGAAGTTGTGGAGAGTAATGATCACTGATATCCTGAGGTACATGACACATAAATGTTTGAACAATATTTTGATAACTACCAGTTCCAACTGAATTTTAATATATTATTGCTTCAAACATTATTTTTACTGGATACCTGTAGTAGACACCACATTTTTTAAACAGTGTGTAACACATTTACCGGTCTGCACATTTGAGAAATCTGCGTCCCCCTTTGCATGAGAAACCATCTTATGATCCGACATGCTTTAGACTGCTCAGCCATGGAGAGTGTCACAGCCCAACAAGGTTCTAATTACCTTTTTAAGGAATGAACTTCTCATTCAGATTTTCTCTAAAGCCCATATCTGCCCAGTTTCATATCTAAGACATAAAGAAAACAATTTCTAAAGAATTAATGGATTTATTTTATATTTTTATCACTTCAAACAGTTTTATTATTTTTTTAGTCAGTCAGTAAGTTATTTGCCATGCGTGATACACACTTAGGCCATCATGTATCTTTCAATACATGACTGACGAGGCAGATTTTTTCCCACAGTAGGTTGCCATTTCTTTCTGCAGTAGACCAGTTGCCATCTAAGGCTATAGAACCCGGTCCATCCTGCAATTTACCCATAGCTGGGAGGAGAAGAAGAGGATTCATACCTTTCCCAAGGGAAAGTGAACGTAAGTGAATGTGATTTTTTTTAGTAGATACCCATATTTGAGTAAACATCCTTGTTTTTAAACAATATTTAATAAGAGCTACTGCCCTGCACACTTAAAGAAAATATGCCTTCCAGCATGGTTTGAACCTGCATCCCTCTTTATCGGTTGGGCAGTTCTTAAATAGATTTTTTTTCTTTTCTTTTTATTAGAACAGTATTGTCAACAGCAATTATCACTTTGTATAAAACATTTAACGTCCAACTTCACTGATATTTGTTACAAGCTTCAGGCTCACAAGATGCATTGATGCGAGGCCATGTGTACAACTGCAAAAAAAAACAAAGCTGCCTTTCAGAAATTTTTTTATAGATTCCTGTTCAATAGATCCTTCCCATATTGCAGATTATGTAAACAGCTTGTCTATACAAATGAAAAGTCAATGCCTGTTGTTCAATGCTACAAAATGTGAATTACTTAAAAGCATAGCCTAGTTTGCCATAATCATGGCACTTTGTGCAACTGACTTGCTTGTTAACCTCTTTTCTATTACGGATATTTTTTTTTTAAAGTTGGACTAATATATTAAAAGAATGTGCAGGTGGGGTAATGGTTAGCAACTTGGATAAAAGAAATCAGCAAGCTGAGTTCAAATCCCAATCAAGCTTGTTATATTCAAATACCCTTGGTTAAGATAGGAATCCATCTCTTCTCTTCCAGCTATGGGTTAAATAGTAGGGCAGAATAGGTTCTTCAGCCATGGTTGGCAACCGGTCTAGAAAGACAATTCTGAATTCAAAACTTGTTAGCTAGCAATTCCATCCCATAAAAAACTTGCTATAGTGTGTTGAAATAGTGGCCCCATACCCAGCAGTTGGAGTATAGAGGACTTGAGAGAGAGATTATTGATTCATTCCTTTTTTACAGTTTATCAACCCCTTGCAAATTATTTAAAACCAGAAAATATTTTTTCGATTGTAAGAATTGTTTTCTTTTTTTTAGGTAATAATCATTTAGTGATACAAGTCTTACTAATTAACCCATAGTTGGAGGGTGAAGAGGTGGATTCATACCTTTCCGAAGAGTATTTGCATGTAAGTGAATATAACAAACTCAACAGAAATTGGAACTTGGCTCTCCGATTAACAATTCCAAGCCATTATCCATTACACCAACTGTACATCCAAGCTCACAGCACCTGGTATTCCCAAGCAGTCACCCATTTAGGTACTGACCAGGCTCAACGTTGCTTAACTTCAGTGATCATATGGGAACTTGGGTTTCAGCTTGATATGGCCATAAGCCAGAGAGAGATTAAAAACTAGCTGAAGTACCTGTCTTACCGAAATAAGTAGTCTAGACTTTGATCTAATCTGGTTATGATGACAGAAAAACTATTCCTTTGGTTTGAAAAGTAGATCCGCTTAATCTTTTATACCAACATGAAACAAATGTTCAACTTACAAATGTCTACCTTTATTAAATAAAAATTCTTATTGGTATTTGTTATATTCCGTACTAATAGGAATATATACTTAAAAAACATGGTGTATAAAATAAGTAAAGGTTTACTGTAAAAACCAGTACAATAAGAAATAAGGTAACAGTTATGTGCATGGTCATCGCAAGTCAATCCAGTAGTGAGTTCTCGCGTAAGTCTGAGTTGTACTCAACAGATACCAACTAGAATCCATAGTCCGTTGACTTACAGATACTTATAGTGTAGTTACTCATGGGGGTGATAGGTTATTCCATTACATCAGCATTCATCTTAAGTTGAGTGATCATTCTTGAAACTAGAACAATTCAAGTTGCTAGATGGTATACTATTGGCTGACTATAAAGTCACCAGCATTTATGACGAAGCTTATAATTATCATTGGTAGTTTTATCCATATTTTCCTCTTATTTGGCCTTGTGCCACACAAAGTTTAACTTAATACCTTATCTATAATCCCATGCAGGTATTTTTTAAAAAAAAGTAATGTCTGTTCTAATTTTAAGTGTTAGTTTTTTGTTTTTAGCAGGAATTTAGTTCTCAATAGTTGATTGCATGTACTATCTATTTTTGGGGGGGGTGCTAATGATTTTGTTAATGTCTGACTGACCCCTATAAGGGGGCTGTTTCTACTGTTGACCTAAACAGTTGCTCTTTCAAACTTATTCAGTTTTGACCTGCAGATGGTATTCATCTTTGGTAGAGTTACAATGGTATGGACAGTACTGATACTTTTAGTGAGGTGTTCAACCATGATTCCAGGTCAACTGTAGAAACATTCCTTTTATAGGGGTGAAGCAGCTGGATATTAAAATTGCATTTTAGTGGCCATTGTTGGAAGTTAAACTATGGGATCCAAATGATGGGAAAAAGCTCAAAAGGTAGACCAGCAAGAAACTTCATTGATGAACTCATAGATGACAACACCAGAATCAGAAATGAAAATGTGGGTAGAACCATGTATGACAGAAATGGTTGGAAAGAAACAGTAAGGAATTTTCATGAGATGGATTTTTTTTAAGCTATAAAGTATAAAGTGCTGATAAGTACAGGGGAAATATTTGTGGAGTTGTCTTTTCTTTTCTGATCCATAAATTGTTTTTTACTGCTCTTCTGTATGTATATATTTTACTGCTCTTCTGTGTGTGTATATATGTATATATACAGAAAGCAAAGTTTTGAAAGAAAAAAATGCTGCAATCATTCTATGTAACATCTGTGTTGCTGCTCAAACAGGGATAGCACTTGGAGGATAATGATGATGAACTGAAAGAGTTAACTTGCACATGACTAAGAAAGCAGCCAAGAAGCTTCTATGAGGTCAATATATATGCCCTTATTCAAAGGTGATATACTATGATTGTGAAGAAAGGAAACTATGTTAAAGACTAGATTTGATATCCTGAGTCTTTTGTTTATTTTGTTTTGTTTGTTTCTACTAATAATAAATATTTTGTACTAAACAAGGCATCAGTTTTTGACCAACCCTGATGATTGAGAAAGAAAGGAGATTATGTTGTGGACTAGACTTAGAATATCGAGATTTGTGTTAATCTTGATATGCTTTTTGGGTTTCTACTAGTAAATCTGTTGTAATTAAAGAGGAATAGCTGTGTGGTGGTGTAATTTATATCTACCCAGAATGAGCAAGGTTCAAATTCAAGTTGAGTTTGTTTCATTCACTCACACGAAAATACCCTTGGAAAAGGTATGAAACCAACTCTTCTTCCTCCAGTTATGGCTAAGTAGCAGGACAGACTAAGCCCTATCACCTTGATTGATGACTTATCTAGGAGAAGGAAAACTGAATTCAAACCAACCTTGAGAGTTTTGGGCTCTGTCAGGCTAAGACACTCCAGCACCAGTACATGTGGTGCCCCCAAGTACTTGGTTATGGAACTAGTGATAGTGAATTAAAGAGGAATGGACATTAGGTATTGATACTAATGGTAATAGCTATATTAGATGTTTCCTTATAAGGAAACATTCAACACTGATTGACCGAAAAACCAGTGCTACTTTTGGTTGAAATTTATAAAATCTTTGTATTCAAAAAAATTTTCAGGAAAATAAGTTTCTCAAGTTCACTAAGTTATCACTATTGATGGGTGCTTCCTTCCTAACCTTTTGTGTGAAGTAGTGTGGAATCTCAACATCTTGAATACAATATGTTTTTTTCTCTTTAAGTTACATATGATATCCATTTTAGTTGTTACTGTTGTTGGAAATCCTCAATTGATGTGGTTTCTGTTATTTGGTACAGTTCTTTCTATGTGATTCTACAGTAACAATCCATAATGTTCAAAGAAGGATGGTCCTAGCTAAGACATATGG
The DNA here is from genome assembly GCA_903632075.3 of Acanthosepion pharaonis. Classification (NCBI taxonomy): domain Eukaryota; kingdom Metazoa; phylum Mollusca; class Cephalopoda; order Sepiida; family Sepiidae; genus Acanthosepion; species Acanthosepion pharaonis. The sequence continues at coordinate 1,413,059 of CAHIKZ030003021.1, read as the reverse complement.
GCTTCATTTGCTCAAAGCAATTTTAACCGTTGATCACATAAAGCAGTTTTATGTATCTGATAGTTTAGATATCTCTGAACGGATTTGATGCCATGCATGACATCCATATAAAGAACATTACTCAAGTTTTTGGGTTAATGTTTTGGCTTTGTAGGAATTTGTGGTGTTAGGTGAAACTACACCTTAGCCTATTCTATGTTGTTTTTCATTATCTCCTATACTAAATTTGTTATAACTTATCCATTCACCAAGGTATTTGAAATCTTTAGTATTTACTATTTCCATATCCTAAATTTTATGATCATTCACAACTTTCATTCTAATTTCAGATCATAATTTCTGTTTTGGAAAGGTTTTATTTTGATTCCTATTTCTTGGAACACTTGGTAGAGGATGTTAACTTTTTTTTCAAGCTCATTCTTATCCTAACTATGAATAACATCAACATAGCAACCACTCATTGTCAATCTATTGGTCTCAGGAAGGAAAACAGGAATGCTGTTTTCTATTAGTAGTTTTGTCCTGGTGAGACAGAGAAGTATTAGGAAAAGGAATAAGTCAAACAACTATGTCCTGACCCCAAAGAGAAGAGGTATTGAGCAAAATTTCATGGGAAAATTAGCTCAGCAGGAGATGTTGAAATGGAATGTCCCACACTTCCTATTGCACATGTGGACTGATTATATCAGTAGATATATATAGTGAGCACAAGATATACTTGCTTCAGGAATTACTAGCCAGCTAACCAATTCCCTGTCTTTCAGTAGTTTATTCTTTTTTACAATATAAACCTCTCTTTCTTTCATCTATGCCCGTGTTGCTGTTCCTTTTACTCAAGTACCACCTTTGTCTGTTTGTAACCTTCTTCAAGGATACAACAAGTAGATTAAATGATCAGTGCCCATCTCTTCACATCTGCGCTTGTATATGTGCAGAACATAGTCTAGGAAAAGATTAAATAGACTGGGACTCATTTCCTCACTGTTGTATACTCCTGATGAAGTTTAGATTTTTCAAAACTTATTTTTGTTTTGTAAGATACTAGTCATACAAGTATTTATCTGTAATTTTTCCTTTTTATTAAGAAAAATAATGGGAAAAGAGAAAAAGAAATCTGCTAAATGGGATACCAAATCAAAATGGCTTCACACATTAACACAGAAATGTTCTCATAATAGCCAATACAAAAACTTCCAATGCCTTTATCCACTAAGATCCAATATTTTTACTCTCTTCCAACTGATCATACATACACTCCGAAAGTACATCAGCACTTGAACTGCAATCTCTTCATCAAGAAAAGATGAAAACAAACATTTCTGTCAAGGAAGTGCAAAGAAAGAAAAAATGGTCAGTTTTACTGATTCTTCAACTGATTCATGAAATTCTGACCAGCTTTGATCCACTGTTCAAGGCAGAAATTGTATTAAATTACAGCAAGTAAAGCTTAACACTATTAAATATAAATAATTTGATAAAATTTAATTTTATTATTCTACATGGGTTTTCTGTTAAATATCTTAACTACAAAATATATTAAATTTTAAATTAATAAACTTGTTACTATAAGAACGTTATATTTAATGCACACAATAGATTTTGTCATTCTATTTTCTCATCTTCATTAGTTTTATCATTCAGATGCATTCTACTGATCTCCTGATTTCTGAAATTCTGATAAGATCATTACCATTATTCCATAAATTATCTTAATGATGAGATCATTACCATTATTCCATAAATTATCTAATTGATGAGATCATTACCATTATTCCATAAATTATCTAATTGATGAGATCATTACCATTATTCCATAAATTATCTAATTGATGAGATCATTACCATTATTCCATAAATTGTTCAATTTCACATTCTTAACTCCTTTATTTGCATTCTTCAGATTTGTTATCAGAAATTCAGAAGAGTCCTTCAGCCTGCTTCATGTGTGTATAATTCATCCAGAAATTGTTTGGGAAGATGCCTCATAATAATTGTTAATAATTTTCTTGTTAATAAGACTCCTGGTAATAATTGTGGATGAAGGTGCCAAAGAATTTTGCAATCAATATAATTAAAAAAAAAAATCTTAATCAAATTACAGAGTAGATATTATTCAGCAATTTGTTAATGACTTAGTAAGCAAAACAACTAAGTAAAAAGAATAAACTATATATATATGTGTGTGTGTGTGTGTTGGTAATTTACCCATGCACACATGGACACTCCCAGCTATAAACAGGAGCAGGTACTGCATTTTGGAGAGGGAAATTTCCAGCGGTCAGCTCTGACAGTCAGACCGAACATTATTGCTGTAGCACTCTCGTTTGTATATGTTTGTATTACTGTTTCTGTTAATATATTTAACTCAATTCCTCTCTTTGTGTCTTTATTTCTGGCCCTAACAAGGCCACAATATGACAAAGTGGAAAAAGTTTACTTTTGACTTTTGTTTTGTCTTTCAGGTCACAAGTAAAGTTTTCCCATTTTGTCATACAATTTCTCCAATACTGTCATTGATATATAAAAAGTACTTGGGCTGGTGCTATAAAAAGAAAACTATAACACATATCAATCTGGCATTTAATCTCCTTCGAAGTAGTCCCCTTCTGAAGCCAGACACTTTATCCAGAATTATTTCCATTGATGGAAGCATTCCTGGAATGCCTTTTCTGGAATAGTGGGCAACTGCCTCAATGTGTTCTCTTGGATTTCATTGATGTCTTGAAATCTTCTTCCTTTCAAGTGGGATTTGATTTTTGAAGGGGGAAAAGTTGCAAGGTACAAGATCAAGGGAATATTGTGGTTGCTGAGCCTTGGTCATGATGATTTTGTGCTAGCACAATCATTGATGCCTTTCAGACAGTTACCATCTACCCAATTTCACTCACAAGACTTGGGTTAAGCAGTTGTGGGTTTTTCAGGCATTTCTGAAGGTGCTACATGCTGGAATATAGGAAGATAGATATCACATAGCAGTTCAGTGTTTGTATTTCTAATGACATTTTTCTATCTGAATATTTTTATTTCCAGAAGGCAACTTTTGCTTTTCTGATGTGCCTTTGGGCTTATGTGTCACATTTTTTGTTGTCTATTTCATTTCACAGGTTAATTAAATTTCTATTCCTACCTACTTGATTCTGAGATCTCCAATGCATAGCTCACACCTTGGGATCTGTTTTTATTGATGATCCCTGTATTCTATTGTTGCTGGGCTGAGAAGGATGATGACCCCACAAGCTGGTTTATGTTGAAGAAAGGTGTGAACAGCCAAGACAAAGGCACAAGTTTATATTTAATAAAAACATCAGTTTTATTACACCAAAAACGACATGCATTTTTATAGCAAAACAAAAAAGGATTGTTCCATGAGGAATGTCTGAATTGTAGTCAGATCTGGGTAGTCTGGTCTGGGAGGTCATTGATTGGCAAGTTGCTCGGATGGCAGGTCGGGCTTTGAGGTCAGGAAAACAGGACTGTCAGCAAAGGCAGGCAGGATGGGAAAAGGCTTTGTAACCGAAACAACAAAGTTTTGTAGTTTGGAAAGAATTTGTGTGTTTTTTTTTTCTTTCTGTATCTTGCCCTAACAAGGACAGTTTATGAGAGTCTCTCTCAAGAACTTGGTCATGGGGTCCATGGATGACAGAAATGGCAGGAATGTGTTAGTGACAGGAAGCTGGAATGGTTGCCACCTGGCTGTCTACTTCAACGATTCAGTTGAATCATCAGAGATATTCCAACTCACGGTTGGAAACCTGCCTCCTAGCCATCTACTTCAACAATTCGGCCGAATCGTCAGAGATATTCCAAATCACAATGGGAACCTCCTCCCTAAACAGGGCTGAGTCAGTGAGATGATACTAACTTCAGTGGTAGATCAAATGCAGAAAGCAAGATCTCACCGAAGAGTAGCACTTGGCAGGACACTGGGAAGATCAAAAGTGGATATCAAGTAGTGCACAGATACTACACTGCTGATCTTAGGCCCCGGGGCTAAGTAGTGGTATTTACCTGAACTCCTCACAGAGCACAAGGTCAGCTTTTCACAGATCTTTCCAAGCCCATAAAAATTCCCCATAGTCCCCATAATAACGGGATTGGGCTTGTCTATCTCCACAGACAAGACTCTGCCCTTCAGCATAACCTTGTCTGGGTTCCTTTCTGCCCAAAGACACAGAGTTTGACAAAAGCTAAGAGTTTTGCACAAGGCTAGCTCTAGCTGCTGACCTGCTCTAAAGGCAGATGGCCCCCAGGCCAAGAAGGTGGTTTTTGTCAAAAAGAGGTCAAATTTATGCCATTCTGTGTGTTCATCTACTCCCTGACTACTGGGAGTATAAAGAACTAAATATAAAAATATCCCAATAGTTGTTTAATTCCTAGTTAACATTTCCTTATTCAACATGCTTAAAGGTATGTTTTTAACTCTAAACATATCCCAATAGTTGTTTAATTACCAGTTAACATTCCCTTATACATCTACTTCCTGACTGCTGATTCAGTTCTGGGAGTAGAAGGAGCAGTGAAGGTAAAGGTCGTCCTGCTTGTTTTTGTTTAGGAGCATCCAGCAGCTACGATACTATCTACTTACAGTTAATAGTTAGTCCTTTCTTCCTGCTTTCTTTGACTACTTGCAGTTCCCTTTCTGGGCCTGCCATCAACACAGTTTATTTTAAGCTGTTTAGATTGTATCCACCGATAATAAACCCTAAAGAACATATGGAAATCACCAATCATTAAACTGAAGTTAAAACTTCAACTATTTGTTTCTCTCATTTTATCATTCTACAGCACAGAAGCTTGGACAGTAACTAAACAATCTGTAAAGGTGCTGAACTTGTTTGGAACCAACTGTTAGAAATATCTGCTGTTTGTTAAAAGAAATGCCTGTATCAGAAACAAGGATATCTTCCAAAGGCTCAGCCAATAACCACTGATTAACAACCTCAATGCGTGACAACTACCAGCCTTAAGGCAGTAGTTAAGGGTAGCCAACAATCCTATATGAAGATTTGCTCTCTAACAACCAGGGCATGGTAAAAACAGAAGAGGACACTGAAGAATGATTTACCATATTTTCCAGCTTACAAGACACATTTTTTTTCCTAAAAAAAATACTTTGAAAAATACATGTACATCTTCCAAGGCAAATGTAAAGCAATGCCCAGGCTCAAGTAAGCTCAGATGCTCACCTAATAATTGGCTTGACTGATAGGGACATGGATTTTTATGTTGAGTCATTATGCTATAATGTTAGCTGTCTATCTAATTCAGCCTTTTATATGATGTAACCTCAGTACTTAGCCATTACAAGTATTTCCAGGACTATAAACCTTCCTGGAGCTGAGCCACAAGCTTAAACATGCTCTGTTTACTAGCAGCAGCAGGAGCCTTTCTGCTCTTAACTAGTATGTCATTGCCATACAAACAAAATTGGACAAGGTATTAATGTAAACAACATGTGGCGCCAGTATGTGTGGGACGCATGGTGAATGTGTTGTATGAGAACGACTTTTTTTTCTTAGAAATTTCTTTTCAATATTAGAGTGCATCTTTCAAGCTGCAGTGTCATGTAAGCTGAAAAACATAGTAAATAAAACACAGAAAACCTCATACAGAAAATAGCTGCAGAACTGTGGATATTTGACTTGGACAGAGAGGAATCAAGAAGCATGGCCAATCCACACATGTTTCCCAAATAAAGAAAGAATTTGCAGAAATTAATGAGTGATTTGGAGCATATACACTATCAAAGATAACATTAGATTATTCAATTCAGGGTTCCCTTTGTATCCATAAATGTACATATTGCTGACCCAATTGGATATTATCTTTATTGTTACAGAGTACATAGTTTAATATTTCACATTATAACACAGGTCATATAACAAATGACATTCTGACATTCATTAACACAGGGGACATTCTTGTTTGTTTATAAATTATGTTGGAATTTTTGAGATAAGGAATTTCTCCCCTCCACGACAATTCCAGTTCATTGGCAAAATGTGTCAAAGTCAAAATTTTTAAAATTATCTTTTATAATATAAGCCAGTGTCCTTTGCTTTATAATGCACAAAACTTGTCATGCTATGTTTAATAGAACAGAGGTTGACAAATAGAATATTGGTGCTTGGAAAGAATTATGAGGCATAATAATAATTAAATAATGATGTATCAGCAACATCAATTGTGAAAAAATTAACTTTGCCAATTTTTTTGTGGTTCATACTTTCTCCCAGATGGGAAATTTGATATCTGTTTTCAGAAAGTTAAAGTTTTGTTATTATATCAACAAATTTTCCTCAATATTTGCAGGAATTAATAAATGACTTGGAACATGTACATCATCAGAACTTCAAAGAAAATAATCTTAAACTGTTTAATTTAGGGTCACCCTTTGTATCTACACTCAACTCTTTATTTGTTTGAGAGTGCATGGTCAAATCTATCATATTATAACATCAGACAACATCCTAGTTGCAATAATAAATAAAAGACAATCATACATGAAAATAATGCATGTATCAAAGAAACCAGGAGGAAGTAATAATAAAACAACAAAGATTGGATGGGATAAGGGAAAGAATAAGAAGATACATGCAAAGGATGAGAGAAGAGCACAAGTGTGAGAACAGATTCTTAGTTGCCAATAGATGCAGTTAGCAATTAATAATTGTAATCTATATATCTAAAATCCTATATCCAGTATTTTGTATGTATAAAACATGCTATTTTTTGCCCAGAAAGTTCAACTGATAGCAGATTTAATACCTGTGGTTGGGTGAGTAAAGTTTGTTACAGCATCATCCTGATGTTTCTCAATATTTGCAGGAATCAATTAGTGACTTGGAACATTATACACCATTAAAACTTCAAAGATAACATTATGGTTATTGGCTTTTGCATGTCTCAATAAAGGCTAAATCATAGTCCAACTGGACGTGCATTTATCACTGACTAACTAAAGAGTGTTCAGTCCTTTTAGAGATTTTGTTTAAAGTTTCTTTCAGACATCAATAATATTCATTTTGCTAAGTACCTTGCCATTGATAGACGTAATTATGTGTGTACAAATGCTAACCAATAAAAAAGACTGCAATACTTAGTATCTAAGAGATTTGACAGATTTTCTAACTCTAGTAATAAAAAAAACTTTTGAATTTCTAACAATTGTTATTTCATTTTTGCCGTTATATGTTTTTTTTCACTCCACCACTTTACAGAGACTATATCTTTTTCTGGCTCTTCCTCCCCTTTGTTTTATATATATATATATATGTATGTTTTAGCAGTTTGTGACTGGAAGGGATAATTCTAAGGAGGATATAAATCCAAGGAGAGCTCAATGTAGACTACAGAGCATTGTAATGATAATAAGAAGATGGATACTTTAATTATCCATTTCGTTTATAATTTTTAATTTTTATTTTGTGAACACCAAGATGTTCCTCTCATCAGAATGAAAGCCTTCTCTACAAATGGAGAAAGTACACTGGATAGAGACTTTAGATTAGTAGTGGGGAGGGAAGGTGAGAGAGAGGGATTGGGTAAAGATAGGGATGAGAGATTATTGGTTGGTAGTAGTCAGTTTCCTCAACCAAGAATTTATTCAACACTTTTTAGATTTTAATATTTTAATATTGGTTTATATGTTACTTTGGCCAAGACCATCTGCTGTTTTTATGCAGGATAAATCAGGTCGATTCAAATTAGTTTAATTAAAGGGATCTTAATCTAAATAAAATTTGGTATTAATATGGTAAAATTTAAGCATTTGTTTGTAGGCTGCAGTTTGATAGTGGAGACATTGAGTGGATGGGAACACAAGGGGGTGGGAATAGAAGGAGTGTAAGATTTGGGGTTTTCATTCTGATGAGATGGACATCTCAGTAGTCACGAAATAAAAATTATAAATGAAATGGATAATTAAAATCTTCATCTCCTTATTATCATTCATATATATATATATATATATATATATCAAAGTGTAGGAGAACGAACAGTAGGATTACAGCGTTCAAAACATTAATTTAAAAATAGTGCTCAATACATAAAGTAGAGCCGTAAATATTTATTTATCTTATGCAGTGTTACATTAGAACATGCACATATCCACTACAAAATTGCACATTTTTATTTCAATGTCAAAAAAAGGGAAAACTTTTTTTAGACGTCTCATCAGGTGGGGAATTACGGTGTTACTAAACTAGTAGTGGATATGTGCATGTTCTAATGTAACACTGCATAATATATATATATATATATATATATATATATATATATATATATATATTGGCAGAAAGATGTATGACAAAGTGGAAAAAGTTTTTGCAGGACACATTTCATTCTTTAGGACTTTATGTTTGTTTATGCTGATGCGACTACACATGAGCACAAACAAAAGACAATGAATAGGAATTCCAAATTTAGAAAAAAATATTTTTTTTTTATGTGTTTTGGGTTTAAAATAATCTGGTCAGTTTCATTTAAATTCTTTTTCTTTTTGTTTCCATCATCTATGTTATTAAATATCCCACATTGTGATAATAGAATATCTGCTAAGAATGGTGAAACAAGAATCTGGACACAAATTTACTGTGGATGAACTTCCAATTAAAGCACTTTCTAAACATTTCTGTCATAATGCATTGTTTTCTTTTTTAACTAGAGTAGCATTTTTATGTTAAAATTGTGTGTTTAATGTGATATATATATTATATATTTTTTTAAATGTCTATTTTTAAAACCTTAATAACAGTAAATTGTTTAATTGAAGGTTCCATGAGTGCACAAGGTGATGTAATGGTTAGCAAGCTTGTCTCGCTAGAACAATTACGACTGAGTAGTGAGTTCGATCCTCACTGGGTGCCCCATACTTTCGGCCTTGTGCCACATCTGAGCTACGCTTGGAAAATCACCATATTGCTAACTGAACTGGATATGATTTTTATTATTTCAAAGTACATGGCTAAATATTTCACATTGAAATATTAAAACTAGTTATATGAGGGGCAACATTTCTTCTTTATGTGCCATGTCTCTTCAAGATGCTGGTGATCATGGCTCTCCACAACTTCCTATCCTTTATAGCTCTTAATAAATTTTGTGTTTTGTTATCTCTACTAAAATCTGTTCTGCCATCCATTTACTCAAGCTCAATAGCTAGGTTATGCATTGTTTTCCTCTGACCCCTCTTGCCTTCAATCTGTCTTGTATCAAGTTTTCCAAAACCCTCTTTTCTCATTATATACCTAGAAATTTCAACTGTCTTTTTTTGGTGCAATACATAATGTGCCATTTTTATTTCCATTTTCTCTAAAACTTTGTCGTTGTCCACATGTTTGATCTCTGGTATTCTCAGCATCCTTCTGTAGAATGACATTTCTGTTGTTTAAAAAGCAAGAATATTAAACTGGAGTAAAACTAGTGATAAAATTATTATTGTGAAAATGCTTTATCTGGAAAATTTCTAGAAAAATAACTATGAGATTGCTATGGATACCTGATTTATTTTAAAATAAAATTGTTTTATTATTCATTTTTTTAATTAAGATTCAGGTTTAAAATGTAATCTAATATGAAATATTAGAATTCTAAGTTACATAGAAGTATTCTTTTAGAAATGTTATTTTAGAATTTGTGTACGTGCATATCTATATATGTGTATGTGTGTGTTCTAAGTAAACGTAAGGAACTCTGTTGTAAAAACAGAGCATCTAAGCAAACGTCTTGACAGAAGTAAGACAGAGCACTTTGTTTATTGTAGTCCTATGATCCCCCAACCCCCACCAAGTAGGGTGTGTATGTCTGCTTGGAAGAAAGAAACTGTCTCACTAGCCAGATCATGTTTTCATATCTCCATTAGGTTAAACAGAATTTGGGAAGAAGAGAAAAACCATTCATTTATCACACACCGACCACAAGCATCTGAATGAAAGATCTCCATCTATCATAGAGGCAAGAGAACTACACAATATATTACAGTTTTAGGGAAATTCAAAAGGTTATCAGTGTCAAGTCGGAATTTCAAAATAGCTGAAATTATTATAGCAATATCAGTCAACGTGAGACTTGATATACATTACAAAGATGCATTGGGGTGCGTCATCAATGATGTTAACGGTGGGTTCATTGATACTATTGGGGTCTTTTAACATCATACTATTTTGCCCAGTTATGGGAACACTAGAATCAAGCAGACACAAATGTTTAAATATCTGGGAAGCGTCTTGACAGAGGATGGTAAGTGCGACACTGAGATCCACAGACGTATTGGGATGACCAAAGACGCATTCCAAAAGCTGGGCAGAGTATTGCGAGAGAGGAGGATTTCTTTGGTAACAAAGAAAAGAATACTCAGCTGTTATGTGACATCTGTTCTTCTTTACGGCAGCAAATGTTGGACGATTTCCTCAAAGATGAAGAAGAGACTTGAGCCAACAGAGATGTGGTTCTACAGAAGGATGCTAAGGATATCATGGATCGAGTATGTGAACAACGGTGAGGTCTTAGGTTACTAACAAGTAGAAGGATTATACTTAACATAAGAAAGAGGCAGCTGAAATTTCTGGGGCACAATGAGGAAGGAGGGCCTGGAGAATCTGATACTCACGAGTCAAATAGAGGGAAAGAGAGACAAGGGAAAGCAGTGTGTGACATACCTGATGAGCTTAAGCATGTGGATGACAGAATGTGGTCTGGGGGAGTAAGCAGGGGGAAGGAGCTTGCTGAGAGCTGCAAGGAATAGAGGGAGGTGGAGAGCCATGATTGCCCACGTCCTGAAAGGAGATGACACATAAAAAGAAAGAAACCTTGCCATTGGAGGTCATAGGACAATGTGCATCCCAACAACAAATATTTAGCCTTTAGAATAACTAAAGAATAATGGTGTCAATTTTTAGTGACTGATCAGCATGCCAGCCAATAGGAAACACTCATTCCCATTTCTGTCATCTGTGACATAAGACTACATTAAACATCTAATTTTCTCGGTTCTACTATTGTCAGAAGGCATTTTGTAGACTCTGCCACCGTTCTATGTAGGCAGTTGAGTTTTTTTTTTTTTTTATTATTTTCATGTTTTGTGCCATTTGATGCATAAGCATTTTAGAGACTTCCCAGCACACAACCGTTATGAATCTTCTGGCTTTCCTTTTATCTAATCCAGCTCTTCTGATGTTTTGCAGAGGAATTAATGAATCCTCAAGTTCCTACTCCTGAGAAATCCAAGCTGTTTGAAGAGAGAAAAATTACTCAAAAGTGACAAAAGTGATCTCAAAGGCAGAAAGTGTATCACAAAATATATATCCACCAATAAAACCAAAAAAGAAAAATAATTTTATGACATTCTGACACATGTTAGAGTCTCGTGTAAAATTACAAACATGATTATATGAAAACAGATCAAAATAGTTGTTATATCTCAGGCTGTTGGGATAAACAAAAACAAATGAAAATAAAAGAGAAGTTTATTTTAACACATAAATAAACAACTTTTATTCATTCACTTTCTGAGAACAGCAAGGATTGCATGGATTGAAACAATGAATTTCACGGGCATGCCAGCTGGTTGCTATATTCAATTCAAAAGTGGCGCACTCATCTTCACACATAAGGGGAGTAACTCAATTATGTTTTGAATTATCATCCTTTTTAAGGGAAGGAATTTAGCTTCCCCTAACAATAGTCATATATTTTTTGGTTAAATATGTTCTGGTAGAACTGTCATCAGTGCACCAACAATTATCAAATTGCCACCAGCACACCAACTGGTTGCCAAATTGTCACTGGAACACCAACTGGTTGCCAAATTGTCACCAGCGCACGAACTGATTGCCAAATTGTCACCGAAACACCAAGTGGTTGCCAAATTGTCACCGGCATACCAACTGGTTGCCAAATTGTCAACGGAACACCAACTGGTTGCCAAATTGTCAACGGAACACCAACTGGTTGCCAAATTGTCAATGGAACACTAAATGATTGCCAAATTGTCACTGGCATACCATCTTGTTGCCAAATTGTCACCGAAACATCAAATGGTTGCCAGTGTCACTGGCACACCAACTGGTTGACAAATTGTCACCAGCATATCAAATGGTTGCCAAGGTGTTGCCAACACACCAACAGTCATATAAAAAATAGTCATATTTTCTTTTTAAGTTAAATGTTTTTAGGTGAAACTTTCATCAGTGGACAAATGGTTTTAACTGTCATCAGTGCACCAAGGTCACCAAACTGTCTTCAGCCTACCAATGGTCATAAAACTGTCATCAGTACACCAATGGTCACCAAACTGTTGTCAGCACACACAAGCAGTCAGTATCTCTCTCCTTCAGCACTCAAATCTGGTAGTTTATATAACCACATGAGATGCCTATAATTGGTTAGAATAAAATTTGCATACCATGCTGATTATCTACCAGCCAGAGACATGGATCAGATTTTTATCTTCAGCAGAGAATACAAGCAATGCATAAGCATTTCATCTGACAAGGAAAGTAAATTTCATTGTTACAGTAGCATCATTTTCCTATTCCTTACTTCTACATAACACCCCTAATAATTCTTTTACATGTATGATTCCTGTTGCATAAGCAATGATTTGGCAGGACTTCTTTTATATTGAATTTAATATAATTTTATTCTCATGCTTATAAATGATGATCATCTTTATAAGAGTGCACTAGATTTGATTCAATAAAAGTGGAAGAAATTTAACAAATACCTTAGTTTAAAAACTCTTCACTTTAGCAGTTCATTCATTCTAAAAGTTATTTACCACTTCCAAAATATAAGAGTGAGCAGCTTGACCCACTTCCTAAATTCTGACCAAAAACTGATGGTAGGTGAGAAGAAAGACAACTATCAGTACAAAAATTAATAACAATTTATTTTCAATTGAGACAAAGTGTTAATAATTTAAACTCAGCCTTCTTTAATTTTACATATTTCCTATATTTCCAGAGTGGCAAAAAAAGAAAGGATTTAAAATGCTGATTCGAAAAGTAAGCAAGCCCTCTCCATTTATAAGTTTTTTTTTTTTTTGTTTTGTTTTACTAATATCACCCAATACAAGGCCCAAGAGCTACACAAGATAGAGAGAGGATTACTGCACAGTGTTGTATTAGTGTAAGAAAGGGTAAGAAGTGAAGTTCTTGGGGTATGCAGGTAAGATAACAACTAACTCTAGACTTCAAGAGGTCAAGTCTAGAGCTAGTCGGAGACATTAGAAAGAACCAGAAACCCAATCCTAAACAGGAAACAAGTGATAAACCTCTACTCTTGTTCAAAAAGGAGGATGAACCACACAATAGCTGAACCAATGTACTCCTATAGGGAGAAAATAAAAAATTAGTGAATGAAATTTCAGAGTTTAGGCAGAAGCACCAGAAGTATAGAGTTGAAGTAAACATTAGAAGGAATTGAAAACCAAAGCTTAAACAGGAAACAAGGGATAAACCTCTACTCCTTTTCAAAAGATAGAGGGGAGTGTGAACCGAATCATAGACAAACTTATCTACTCCTATTGGGAGAGAAGAAAAAAAAGAAATAATTAGTTAATAAAATTTCAGAGTTCAAGCAGCGACATCAGTCGTATAGAGTTGAAGTAAGCCTTAGAAGGAACCGTAAACCCAGGATTGGCTTAATCGAAAGTGAAGAATACAATGCTAACCAGTTATATGGGAAATCAGCCAATGACCATCCTGGACAACATAGTAAGTTTTTTTTTTTTTGTCATTCAAAAAGTAACATTTCAATTGTTTTCTTAAAATATTTTTTCACTCTTATACAAACTGATAACCTTATTCAATGGGCTTTCATCCAATTTTAACTTACCATAATGCATTTTTAAGGGATTGTCTTCCGACCCAAATTTCTTTGATTTATCCCCCTTCTAATACCATGAAATACATTTAGCCCCCTTCAACCTACCATGAAATATATTTAGCCCCCTTCTACCTACTATGAAATACATACTTTTTTATATCAACCATAATAACAGATTTGTCTGAATTTCTGGGATGAGGAGTTATCATTTACACTAATTGCATGAAGACTGTTGTCCTAATGTTTGTTCTGTTATCACAACTGCCAAAGCACTGTGATAGCAACAACAAAGATTAGGACAAAGCTGTGCATGTAAATAGTGTAAATAACACATTTGCATACAATACTATACAAACCAATTTTAAATCAATTAAAAGTACTAATTTACTTTTTTGAACTACTCTATACTGATAGCAGAGAACAACTCATTTACAAAAGTTAGGACATCCAGAGAGAGAAATCTCCTTTATGAACATTCATGGATCAAAGATGTGAGAGAAAATGAAAACAAAAAGGAAACGAATACTTAACATCAGGAAGATACAGTTAAGGTTTCTAGGGCACATAATGAGGAAGGAGGGCTTGGAAAATCTGATACTCACAGGACATGTAGAGGGCAAGAGGAACAGAGGAAAACAACACATAACATACATAGTGAGCTTGAGTAAATGGATGGTGGAACAGGGCTTAGGAGAAATAACAGAAAAACAATGTTTACTAAGCACTGCAAGGAACAGGAAGTTGTGGAGAGCCATGATCGCCTACACCCTGAAGAGACACATCACATAAAGAAGAAACCAGTTTCTCTCATTCTATGTTCATCCTATTCAATCCATTCTCATACTTTTAAAACCTGCCATACTAAACACATTGTAGCGAACCACTGTCACTCTTTTCATATTCCATTTGTGAGATGAACTGCTTCTCTGGGGAACTGACTCCCAAGAGGTTGTTTTCCTGGTCACTACAATCTTAACCTGTTCAATTCGAGGAATTACTGTTACCTTTCTCGCATATCCACCTAAACTCTACTGTAACTGTGTACCTCAGGTGGCTCCCAGGCCTTGTACAGAGTGAACATGACTGTAAAAATAAACAAAAAAAAAGTGTTATAAAAACTATGGAATGGTATTTCCTTTAAAGACACTAGTTCTTTCATGAGTCAGGTCAACTACTTGGTTGACTCAGAAGTAACTTAAGGAGTGGCCATCTAGATTTAGGGAATGAACTTCATTTGCACAATATACATTACTTTTTCTTCTTGGAGATAATATACTTGGCACAATCTGTGACACAGAGATTTCCATTCACCAGCAAACTGTTAGCCTAACCGAAAGTGAAGAATACAATGCTAACCAGTTATATGGGAAATCAGCCAATGACCATCCTGAACAACATAGCAAGAGAGATTTTTTTTTTGTCATTCAATCCAAACCACTTCCTAGTCAAAAAGGTTGTTTATCAGTGGATCGATTACTCTTCTCCCAGTAATGTTTCAATTTTTTTCTTAAAATATTTTTTTTTCACTTTTATACAAACTGGTAATCTTACTCAGTGGGCTTTCATCCAATTTTAACTTATGATGCATTTTTAAGTGATTGTGTGTGTATGCATGCCTATAGGGTGCGATGAATAAACTGTCATGTAAATTATGCAAAAATTAAAATAATATTGACAGATATATTTATCAAAAGTACACAAAAATATCTTTAAATACTAAAGAGTAAATTTATTCAATAAAATAACCATTCGATGAAAAAAAGCTTACTTTATTTTTTTTTACTAATAGATAAGTTTAGGAATAGTATTATAGAAATAGTAAATGCTTTATTTTGAAGTAAAACTAATTTAATGAAAATAAACTTGTATTTAACAACTAAATTCTATGGAACTTTTATGTACACTATTAGTAATAAATTGTAATAAACCATTTTAAAATATTTGAGTAATAAATAAAAAAAAGTGCAGATTTATTCAACGAGATCTCTGTGATTGATGTGAGTTTTTTTATATTTGGCTCCATCGATGTCAATTTTTTTCACTATCTCAAATCTATTACTATATTAATTAATGTTGAGTCTATTAATATAATAATTTATATTAATATATTATTTTATTATATTTTATTTTATTAATATTTAAAATTAATATTATTATTTATTATTAATATATTAAATTAATTTATATGATAAATTATAATTTTTATATAATCTTTCCTTTTTATATATATATATAATCTTTCCTTTATATGTCCTTCCCAGTTTTTATTCAACTTTTACAGTCAAAATAACCAGTAGAGTAAAAGGGATGCTAAAACTTACATCATTTGAGCTCATTTTCTGCTAGTTTTAGACTTGTTTTTCTATTTTTAGTATTTTAATATGGCACAGAGTACTGTAGTAATTCCACTTATAAGTTGTAACAACTGTGCAGAAGTGAAATTGCTTTATGAAGCACTAAAATATTACTGTGGACCCCAATTTGCTATTTTTTTAGTCTGGGTAATGATACATATGGATCCCAGTTGAGAACGACTGAGCTAGATGAAGACACCAATGCTACTAATATCTTACCATTAGGTTTTTATTATTTGTTATAGTTCTTTGATTTTGTAGAGCTAGACTATGGGGTCAGAAAAAGCATAGCCTTCCTTAAGACCTAAAGTATTCATTTGTTTGAAGCCATTTTCAATCACTGATATGAAAGTATAAATCTGAGAATTCTCTGTTTATTATTTTGATTTTGTAATATCTTGCAGTGATGGACAAATGTACCCCCTGGTGCAAACTATCCTGTGTTCAATTTCTTTATTTTTCTAAAATGGTAATCCAAAAAGTGGATTATCTAGTGAACAAAGCAGGTGAAAACTTGATAGCTGAGCTTTTAAAGTTTTGACAGGCTGTAAAAAAAAAATTAGGCCAAGCAGTATCCTGATTAAATATTATGCTTTTACCATTTTTTTTAATCATTTCACCCCATGCAAGGCAGTAAAGCCACTAAGGCACAAGGAGGTTACTGAGCATGAAAGAATAAGAAAAAAAGAGAAATATTATTAAGGAGCAAGAATAACAGAAGAGTAATCAAGAAGACAGTAGATAACATTTGACATTGCATTTAAAATTTTTTGAGATCAAAGTTGGCTGGAAAGCATAGAGCCAGAAGAGAGTTCCACAAGCAAGCAGTGTGAGAAAAGAAACTGTTTACATAGAACTTACAGTTACACCTAGCCAATTCAACTGTAAATTGATGTGACATTGCCGCCAATCTAGTACCATAGTGAAGAGTTCATTTGAACAATTACCTTGAATGTATTTATAAAAAGGGCAAAGGGAAGCTACCTTATGGCATTGGGAAAGTGACTGAAACCGAGATGCTAGGTCAAGACCAGTAATATTGCTGATTCTTCTTTAGATTTTATCAAGAATCTAAGAATCTCTAAGTATATAGCAAGAGCACTGGACCATATGTGGCAGCAATACTCAAAGCAAGGATGAATGGTAGACGTATAAATATGTAAGATATATTCTAGAGAGAAATCGTCTAGAATGACACAGTGAACTAATTTTCTTAGTAGCAGACCTAGCAATGGATTCAGTATCCCGCTCTCACCCTTTCACTGTTGAAACTGTTAAATGTAGCCATCTCTTTTACTCCAATAGCTTCATGTCTCACACCTCTCGCCTGTGGAACTCCCTTCCCTACTCCTATTTCCCTGATAGCTTTAATCTCCAACTATTCAAATGTAATGTCAATCGACATCTCCAGTTGCCTTGATCTATCCACTATCCTTCTCCTCATTCTCTCCTCTATCATTCCTATCTGCTCTCGCTCCAAATCCTCTGCAATCCCTTGCATGCTAGTGGCTTCCCACCTTGCTAGGAGTGAAATGCTTAAAAAAAAAAAATCTATCATTTATTTCTGTGTAAGATACTCTTCCAATCCCACATTATATACAAGTTTGAATGAAGACTGGTAATTCATTGCACTTGGTAATCTAATATATATATATATATAACAGTAGGGTTCACACTTTACAAGTCCCGGGAGCCACTTGAGGTAGAGGGTTACATTAAGGGATATTTAATATGGATAGAAGGGGAAGATAACAATTAACTCTACATTTGAACTAGTTAAGATTGGAGTGATCAGGAAAACATCCTCTTGGGAGTCTGTTCCACAGGGCAGTGGTTTACAGGAAGAAGCTGTTTGAGTGGAACTTACTTTTCACCAATGGAATATGGAGGGAATGTGGGTGGTTTGCTACTTTGTAAGTGGCATGGCAGATCCTAGCTGTGAACGTTAGACCTGGCGGAACCAAGAAATGTAGTTCATCCGAGCACTTTCCATGGTGGTAGCAATAGAGCAATGAGAGACTTGCCACAGCCTACCTGTGAGAGACAGGTTGGAGGGTGGAAAATAATTCTTCAACAAGGGCTCGGAGATGCTTTTGAACTGGAAAGTGAAGTCTGTGCAACTCCTGCCCAAATATGGCAACAGTACTCCATTTTCAGCCTGATCTGGCTCTCATAAAGGTAGAGGATAGTATGAGGAGTCAGGTACTTACCGGAGTGATACAGGGAGCTAACCATTTTAGCTGTATCTTTAACAATGGATCATATATAGGAATTCTACTTGAGGTCAGGTGTGAGTTTGAGGCCCAATATCCTCTCAAGGCACGGGACATCCATTCATAATGACTGGCGGTAGTTCAGGGTGTGATTGGTGGTGATGGAATAGAACCAGTTTGGTTTTAGAGGCATTGAATCTCTACCAGCCATTTTTTTCCCCACTGAGAAGTTAGTGTTAGATTGAAAGAGAAGTCAGCTGCCAATCTTTGATTATCAAGAGTTTTAGAGGTGCATAGCTTTGGCTTTCAGTCCCACCTGAAAAAACTGAACCCAACACATGCTGGCAAAATGCAACATTTATAAGCTTTTCCACATTGTCTCATCATCTCCACTTTTTTTTCAGATCCTATTATACATCCTACAAACATACACCCATATATATATATATATATATATATATATATATATATAGAGAGAGAGAGAGAGAGAGAGAGAGTATTACACAACAAAATCCAAAATTAGCTCATATGGGGGGGGGAATAAATCTATTTCAATCAACGGAAACTAAGTCTTATTCAGCCCAGATGTATACACCAGGGTTGAATAAGACTGATGTAGTTTTCATCAGTTGAAATAGAACTATCCCCACCCCCATATGAGGTAATTTTGGAATTTTTTAAGTAATACTATTTATTGGCTCTGTTATAATAAATACATTGAGCTCTTTTTGTGGAGCAGTTTGAATATTTTATATTACTAAGATCCACTTGGATTATATACCAAAGAATTTATTGCCTTTAATATATATATATATATATATATATATATATATATATATACACACACACACACACACACACTAAAGAAAAAACAACTATGTTGGTGTGACTATCAGACAACTTGCCAGAAGACCTAACATCTTAGACAGGAAAAAATCTTGAACAAAATAATAAAAAAAAAAGACCAAAAGGCCTACCTACCCAGTAAAGTGCTCTCTCTCTCTCTTCTCTTAAATATATATAAAAGCAATTTGGACATAAGTTTCAATACTGTACATAAATGTCATTAGCCTCATTATGAAAAACTAATGGTTAAAATAATAGGATGTGTATCTGGAAAACAAAATCATTGTTATTCCCAAAAGATTTTAATGAAATATTCACTCAAAAGAAAAAAAAATGATTTATTCTTACAGTCCAAATATGTTTCAGATTTAAATAACCCTCAAAGGGTTATTAAACCATAAGAAATATGTTAGGAAAAATACACACAAGGATGAAGTAAATAGTTCATTATTTACATATGAACTATTATCCTCATTTTTGTTGTTAATATCAAAACATTTCAATCAACCATTCAGTCTCCGATTGAGGGTATTCCCAGGCATCTGTGACCCGCAAGTCACCTTGGCTGTTTAATTCTTCAAATATATATATATAAACACAACCTTCTTGACACCCAGCTAAATATGGACCTGAGTTAAGACACATACTACAAAAGTCTCTCAGACCATTACATTGTTCTCTACTTGCTTGCCTAAGCTTCATAAATATCTTTTTAAATTCTGCTTGATCTATCAGTACAGTTATACTATCACCTGATAAGGTATGCTATAATAAACTTTGCAGAAAAACTATTTACACTGTACACTCTCATCCTAGAATAAACATAACCTTTCAGTTTATATGAAAATCTCTCCTTATCATGTGAACAAATGATTTTGTTGATGCTATGTCTGAGATGAGTAATTAAAAGATTGTTGAGTGTATTTTTAGAGTACTGTGTCTTTTCTTTAAATATTTTCATGGCAATTGTTCTAATGAGTTTTCTTCTTTGGTACCGCAACCTCAACCTCATGAATTTAAGCACCCTACTTGATTGGCAACTAGGTCTCTTTGTTTTACTCCTGAAAAAGCTAGATGTAACTGTAAGTTCTATACTAATAGTTTTGTTATGAAGTAGAGTACTCTCTGGAATAGATATTGTCAGGTCAACAGATGGTAGCTTGACTGGGATTCACTGTGACATACTGCTTTTATAGCAGTACCTCATTTACATACAATACTACAGTCCTGAACTGAAATGGCCTTATGCCTTTCGTTGATCTTTGACTTCTTGTAATTATTCTTTTTATAGCAGTATCTCATTTACATACAGTACTGCAAGTTTCTACACTTGCATTTCTTGCCTGTGGAACTCTCTTCTGGCTTCTTGCTTTCCTGTCAACTACGATTTTAAAAATTTAAATGCAACATCAATTGTGTTCTTCTGTCTTCTTGGATCCTACTCTTTTATTGTACTTTCTGTTTGTGACGTCAACGAACACTCGTTGCCACTTTTGTGATGCCAAAGAATACTCGTTGTCATTTTTGTAATGCTCATTGTAGTAGAGACTTTGTAATCACTGATATAACTATAGTACACCGTTGAACAATGCTGGTATCAGATGCTTTCAAATAGCATTTGCATTAATAGTACTTGCTCGATAATACTCGGTCAAACAGTAATCCATATAGTGTGATCTGAATAGAGAAATAGTATAGTGAATAGAGTAGAGAATAGCGGTCCATATAGTAATAGAGGATAGAGTAGAAATAGCAATCCATATAGTATAGAGGATAGACTAGTGTTGAAGCTTAAATAAGCATGGAATAATACAACACAAAATGTACGTTAACAAAATGTATTGAAACAAAGAATAGGTACACAATATTTACAGTTAGTTTGGTATATTCTTGGGAAGACTGTTCCTGCATAATGGGTTGACTAAATCGCAGTCGGGCAGAGTCTCTGGATTCAATTTCTTAATCTCTACTATCTTCCCCGTCTTCCGGTACCAACCCATATTTATATGGTCGGTAGTCCGCTTATGTAAATTAGGTGTATCATACACAACAACTAGAAATAGCGATCATCAGTCGTCAGCTACTTCCTACATATCTGCATTTCCACTATGGTTATGTGATCTACTTAATTCAATAATGGGATAGCCTGTGTTTGCTCACTGGCGATCTAAGTTCAAACTCAACTGTCGGCAGCAACACTTTATTCCGATATAACATTTCTCCTCACTAATGTTTTCTTATTTTCTTTCAATTTCAGTAACCCTTTGCATCTTATTATTAAAAAAATTGTAATTTGGATACTTAGCTTAAAAAGCTTCACACGATTGATCTCATTTTGAAAAAGAACGACATTCCAGCCATTATACACCTTGGCTTTCTTCAGGAGATTGGAATTTCAATCTGAACCCTTTATTTTGCCTACTGGGATAGATTATTCTAGTTCCACGTGCCATGCATCTTCCAGATATCTATAGCCTGGCATTTAGTTAATTGCTGAATTTTGTTCTGGAATTGTCATCATATATACATAAACATTTTTGCTCTTATATAAAAATACTTGTCACAAAATAAAATCCTTACATTTGCCTTGATAAAGTCCCTCAGAGGATGAAACATGTCTGCTAAAATAACTTTTCCTTTTGTCTTTTTCCATATTATCCTTTTACAGACGTACTCTGTATGAAATTTTTTTACACACACACACATATTTCTTTGTTCAACAATAATGTTATTAAACTTATCAGATGTTACGAAAAAAATTTACATAAAATAAATAGACAACACTTGTCTATATTATTTAATGAAACGTGTATAAATGAAAATATGCTGCCTAAATACACACAATATATATATATATATATATATACTTTTTTGTTATTACATTTGAACATACATTTTTCCACAAAAGAATGTAATAACATATAATAAAGAATTATCACTCTACTTTTTGTATTGAGCTCTCTTTTAAATTAATGTTATGAACATTTGAATTTATATTCAATTCGTTCTCATTGCATTTGAATATATATATATATATATATATATATATATATATATATATATTGATAAAACTATAGTTTTAAGGTATGCTATATTTATGGGTAAAAGTGCTCAATACCAGAACAGAAATATAAAAGTGGATATAAACATTGAGCCCTGTGTCCACTCATATATATATGTATATATTTATTTTTTTTAAATGCAATGTCAATCATTATCTTCTGTGTTCTTAATTCCTGTTCTTTTATTGTCCTTTCTTCTTAGTAATGTTTTCCTTTTTCTGTTATTCTTTCACACTCAGCAACCCCTTTCACCTTAGTGGGTTTATTGCCTTGCTTGGGGTGAAATGATCATACACACACACACACATATATATACACAAATCCAAATGTAAATGAATGAAGAATAAAATTGCAACATTCAAAACATTAATTTAAAACAGGGCTGAATGCAAGAGTACAGCAATAAATATTTATTATACACTGTTACATTAGAACATGTAAGTAAATACTACAAAATTGTACATTTTGTTTCAACATTTAAATAAAACATCTCTTCAGGTAGTTAACAATGATGGTACCATCATTGTTAACTACCTGTAGAGATATTTTTTTTAAATGACAAAACAAAGTGTAACATGTTCTAATATAAATATATATATATATATATATATATATATTCTGTTAATATTCCTGGTTAAAATAAGTGCATCAACAAGTAAAGAGATTCCATTGAATAAAACTTGTGTAAAAATCAATTTACATGAAGTTAAGTAATTTACCTACATGTATGCGTTGAATTTTAAGAACTGCTTCATAAGAAAATTCTCATTGAAATTCATACTCGTGTAAATGAGGTAACCATATCTCTTTCTCCTCTATTTATTGCTCAGTTCACGCCAAGCTATGCAAAATTAACAAGACTTTCTTAAACTGGGCTCTGCCCTAACAATCTTTTTTGGTGACCAGAATTGTACAGCAAGCGGCTGAGTATGTGACTTTGTAAGAGTTGTTTGTTTATATTTAGTGTTTAAAAAAAGAAGAAAAGAGAGAGAAGGAAAGAAAAATAAATATATAAAAAAGCGTCTCATTGAAATATAATCTTTCCTCTCTATGGCAGTGGTGGGGTGACTAGAGAGAAACAAGGAGAAGAGTAGTCCAAATGAAATACTGCTCCACATTGTACATGAAGTCTTAGTTGCACAACCATCACTTTGGCATTTATTTAAAGACAGAGAAAAAAAAACCCAGAGAATCTCAGACAAAACTAGTTTTATAAATAAATAAAATAAATAAAATGCATGTACGCATAACTTGCAAAATATGACAGGGGTGAGATTGAGAGGAGAGCCCCAAGGCTCAATTACAAGAATGTGAAGTTGTATGTATAAACACAAATATGTACAAGGGTAATACTGCATTAGGATTGGTAAGTAATAGTCCCCAAACCATGCAAGTGTGAATGCAGCAGGTAGCAGGGAGGAGATATGTTTAGAATACACACAAGAGAAGGAGGTTCAAGTTAATATTTTATGGGAACATATGATGTTCAATTCTTAACCCTCAAGTACGCAACATGACTTGGATCCTCACTTCAACATTTACAGCTTTGAAAATCTGGGCACTGTAAAGAAAACAGATGAACCTTTAAGATTGTAATGAATCTTTATTCAGAGCAAATCATCCCCTGCACATATGTGAGGTTCAATGATCACATCTTAACATAGAGTAGTTCAAGGAGGAAACAACTATGGTTGCCTTCACCACAGGTACAATCCAATTTCTGTGGTCCCTTTTATAGTTTCTCAGCTTTTGGGGCTAAGAGTAGTGTAGCATTTGTTTTTAATTAAATATCTGATATGCCTCTAACCATGCCAAAGACTTTAAAGGACATTTTAAAAATGTTTTTTTAATTTTATTTTTTTTAGCAAAGACACATTTATTGGACAATTTGATGTTTTTTTTACACACTTACTGATGAAATTATTTAACATTCTGTTAATACCAGGAGGTGTTTGAACAGCACACAAAATATTTTTTCTTAATATTTAGCAAGTGAATTCACTTCTTTTCCCTCCCACTATTGGTTAATTAGTAAAACTTATATCATTAAACCACTGTTACTCAAAAAAAAAAATTCTTATAATCTAAAAATATTTTCTGGCTTTAAATAACCTGCTATAAAAAAATGAATCAATAAAACAATTTGACATTTGGTTATAAGCTTTATTAGAAAATACCAAGCAAAATGGTTAATAGATACTAAAGAAATACAAAAACAAAAGAAAAAATATCACTGATTAATATTAATCTGCCATTTGGACAATACACTAAAATTAATTTGTAAATACCATGTAAGACAGAGTGCACAGATATTACACTGATCCCAGAATAGAGGAGCAACACTTAGATACTAAGTAAAGCATGCACTCATGCTATACAGAAGGGTTGATTTATACATAAACAATCTCTATCAATTTTGACAGGTAGTGATGTAATGAATATTGCATACACCTGGTTCCCCCCTCACAGTTGGCTGGTGTCAGACATAAATACATATTGATGTGAAGGTACAGGACAATGCCTATTGGGTACACCTATAGTCTTCGCCTATTGTCTATCACTACGATGAGGACCAGTCCATTACGGTTACCTGCTAGATTGTCCTACTTGGTTACAGTAGTCCAAAACCACTTTGCTACTTCGAACAAATATATCCCTTTTCAGGACATATCAGGTAGTATGCTGGTAAATAGATACCCCCCCACATACACAAAATTTACAGCTTTGAATCATTATTGATTCTTTTACAAACTATTCTATTTTACAATGTGGAAGAACTAACAAAGTTATCCAAGGCTTTGACTTTATTGCTATTTAAATGACAGAATTTATCCAATCCAAGAGGAACATTAACAGGAAATATTTAGCATTCATTGACCAAACAGCATTAGTGTTGTTTGAAATTTATTAGCATGAAGATACAAATAGTTGTATTACTATTGTAGTATTGTATGCAAATTAGATAGACAAGTATAAATAGAGAACAAATGGTGAACATAGCGTGGCTATACCTAGCAAATCTGGTTGCTATTCAGGGCATGGAGAACTGTACTACTACTATGTAGAGAGATATGCAAAACATAACAACTATATTGATAAAAAAAGGGGAAAAAATGACTTCTAAAATAGCATTGAAAAAAAAATTGCCTGTTTAACCATCTTTTCTGTTTATCTGCATATATAAGTTTTACAAAACATACAAGTTATTATACATGTTCCTACATACAGAAACATGAATATGCACAGGCATCAATAATCTATGATTACAGCAAAACACACAACAGTCTGTCTGTTGGTTCAGATTCTACCCAAGGCAGTTACAAAAATTGTTTGGTACAAGCAGAGAGAGAGAGAAGCAATGAGAAGAGAAATAGAAAGGCAATGAACAGAGAGAGAGATGCAATAAGCAGGGAGAGATACATGAAGCAGACTTAGGGAGACATTGAGCAGAGAGAAAGGAGCAAAGACAAAGACAATGAGCAGAGAGAGAGAGAGAGAGAGACATCAAGCAGAGAGAGAGAGAAGCAATGAGCAGTGAGAAAGACATTGAGTAGAGAGGGAGAGAGAGAGACTTTGGGCAGAGAGAAAGACTGAGTAGAGAGAGGGGGA
Organism: Acanthosepion pharaonis; assembly: GCA_903632075.3. NCBI lineage: Eukaryota > Metazoa > Mollusca > Cephalopoda > Sepiida > Sepiidae > Acanthosepion > Acanthosepion pharaonis. The sequence goes on along the minus strand of CAHIKZ030003021.1, from coordinate 1,387,148 downwards.
AACATCAAGCAGAGATAGACATCAAGCAAAGAGGGAGACAAAGACAATGATCAGAAAGAGACAAACAATAATGAGAGAGAAAGAGAGAGAGAGAGAGAGAGGCAACAATCAGAGAGAAAGAAACAAAGATCAAAGAGAGAGAAAGACAATGATCAAAGATATAAACTAATAGTGAAATATGGCCACAAAATAAAAATATTGTGAAATCAAAACATTTACAAAAGAAAACTTGAGATCCAATGCCAACATGAATCCATAAAGGATTTCGCAAAACATTTAAATAAATAAAACATATATTTTAATGTTATTTCTGTTTCAGCTAAATATACTAATTATTCAATTCTATATAAAACAAAAACAAAATCCTATATGGTTAAAAGTATTAATTCATTTCATAGTAAATAAAAGCTATCTATGCTATGTTTCCAAGTAATTGCTGGTAAGGGAGGAGCATTTCAGATGTTTATAACTAAATTGCCATTTCAATATCTGACTCAAAAAAAAATTCAGTAAAGTGAAATTAAGATGTGAAAAATCTATGAAAATATTGTTTCTAACAAGTGTAAAACTGGAAAATATGTGTGCTGTTAACTATGCCAATTTGAATATCACACTATGTAATCAAATAAAATGATTTACAACTGAATTCAATATAAAAGGATGCAATTATTGACTATGACATGTTTAGAACTTTTCCTCTTCTAGGAATATTTTTGTTCACCACTCCTCACTTTTCGTAAATTATACACAAGATAAGTCACACATATTTCTGATGTTTAATTGTTAATAATAGCCAGTAATGCACCCTGATAAGAAATCATAGTCAATTTTCTCTAATTATTTAGCGATTATCTAGTCATGTCCAAAGGAATTCTATTGACAATTATTCTGTGAGAAAAAGAGAAAAAAATATGTGACGATGCTATATGAATCTTGATATAGAAATAAATTTTAACCTTTTTTATTAAAAGTAATCAGTAAAATCAGTAAAATCAAAACCAACAAAAAACAAGAAAAGCAAAAAAGACAAAAAACAAGACAATGAAAAAAGACAAAAAAGAAAAAAACAAGAAAAACAAGAAGCAAGAAAGACAAAAAACAAGAAAAACAAAAAACAGAAAATACAAGAGAAAGAAAAAACAGAAAAAAACAAAAAACCTGAACAGAAAGAAACAAAACAGAAAAAAAGTAACAAGAAAAAACAGGCAAAAAAGACAAAAACAAGAAAAAAAAACAAAAGACAGGATAAATCAAAAACAGAAAAGAAAACAACTAAACAAGGAACTGTAAAATTGAAAACATCAAACAAAATAAAATCATCAAAGCCTTGCAGTGTAGCTGATGGCAAAGATAGTTCCATTTTTTAAAAATATTATCAGAGGTTGGTTGGTTGATTGGCATTCAAAAGCATGCAAATAGTGAGGAGTTTGATTGTTGATTTTCAAGGCAAGCAGGCCCGCCCCACATCCCACACAATCTTCCAACCCTTTACACACTATTTGGTTTTCTGTGGTACTAAAAACCTGAGTCAAGACTTTCCTGACCTTGGGGGCCCATTTATTTACAAGAAAGCAATCTACACATACACGGTTTCTGTCATCCCACTTCTCAACCCAATTATCAACACTCTTAATATGTAAGAAGTCAAACCTGTTTTGCTTTTCTTCCTGCACAGGTTAATAAATAAATAAAGGCATATAGCAACATACGATTGTCTTTTATATAAAAGTAATATCATTATGTCACTTACATAAATTTTATTGGGCTGAATTTATGTCCCTGCCATGTTCACAAAGATCATGCTAAAACTACATTTGGTTCTAACCTACCTTCTCACCATGGGAAACATAACCCAATAAATGGCATAATTAGGATTATGATAAAAAAATAAGAATATATCTAGACATATTTGATAAATAAATCTCTAATTCCATCCTTTGACAAAGTGATTTTATCCAATAAAGTGGTATAAAAGTTATTGTAAAACAAGCAAAAAAAAACGACATCAGAAGGACAAATCAATTCAGTGATATAAAATTCAATCATGCATACTTATCACCTCTATTTGAGATAATGAAACATTCTGCTATTATAGTAACAGAAGCCATTATTAAGTAAGAGGTCTTATGTTGACAACATAGCAAAATAGCTCAAGAATAAACAGGGAGGAGGATCAAGTAACAAATACATTGCCTTTTATTTATTTTTTACTTTATATTAGCTTTCTTTAAATGTTTTTATTATAATGATTTTCTTACATGCAAGAGAGGAAAATTACATGTATAGATAAAAATCATGGGTTACTTGTGCCAAAAATGTAAGCAAAATTAAATATTGTATTGCTGCCAATTTTTGACAGTACAAAACAGCAGAATGAGAACAGCCGACATTCACAGACTGAATAAAGCAGTGATTCCCAAAGTGGGCATTACCGCATTACTGGGGGTGGAGGAAAGATCCAGGGAGCAGTGAGAAAAAAAAAGTGGGCAGCCAGAGGGTGGCAGTGGCCCATCTGAAACATAATTTACACCACACATTGTACCTGAAATATATGTTGCCTTCATTTTACAGTGTATCCCATTTATATAATAATTATTAAGGGAAATACTAAGATACTCATCTGACATGAATATTAGTGCTAACAAAATCCAACAAAAGGTTGACTATACATTGGTAGAGGTGTTAGGTTTGTGTTTTGGTACACAAGGGGGAAGCAACCCCAAAAAGTTTGGAAACCACTGAAATGAAGGGTTCAGTTCAAAATTTTCATAAGAGAGACTTAAAGAAGGTCAGAGAGACCAATGGTCAAAACATTGTAACTATAACCTATAACATGAAAATACCAGTTTCAGTAAGTTACAAAAGGATATTTAAAATTTTAAGTAAGATTTTAAATTAAATTCTTCTCATTAAAAGGACAGGAAAGAAAGTAGAGAAAGGGGGAATGGAGAAAAGTGAGGGGGAAGAAAACAAAGAGGGAAGAAAAAAGTGGGAGTAAAGAGATAGAAGAAAAAAGAGAGAGGAAAGAGAAGGGATAAAACAAAGAGGGAAGGAAAGAGAGGGAGTAAAAAGAAAAAAGGGAGGTAAAAGATGGAAGAAAACAAAGGAGGAGATAGAATTAAGAAAACAAAGAGGGAGGAAGCAGAGGTGAGAGAGGAAAGAGAGCCAAGAAGACAAAGAAGGGGAAAGGGAGGTGAGGAGAAAGAGGGAAGATAAAAGAGAAGAAAGAGAGAGGGCAAAAAAGAAAGAAGAAAGAGAGGGAAGAAAAAGAGGAAAACATGCTTATAAAAACTATCTGAAAATGAAATCGAATGTTTTTACTTGATCTTTCAGTATAAATTTCACTTGTTCATAAAATTTATTTTCACTTTACAAAACAGGGAAACAATGCAATTCTCTACTAATTATTTTATTTCAGTTTCAAATATACATGCAACATGCCCAACACAACAGATGGGTTAACATCATCACCACCTTCAACTAGTTTACCCATGTTAGAGTCTCACTGTGTTTACTACTACTTACCTTAGACTCTTGTAGTAGACTAAGGTTAGTAAATAACCAGGGTAATGTTTAGGGAGGTAGTCTTGTATAGAGTGATATGTCAGCCTAAACTAAGTAATATTTAAGAACATGCTGTAAAAAAAGTCTGACTTGTTCAATGTAGGGCATCAAGTAAGACTAAAACTCACTACAGCAGTAATGGCTTTGTAATTATTTTTCCATAGAAGGGCACCCTTTTTAAATTACACAGACAGAAACCAATGCTGAATCTTAAGAGCCCAAAATAACTTTGACAGTCTCTCTGGCATTTGAGATCTCCAGGCATCAGATTTTTTTGTTTTCTTTTGCTACATTAACAATACATGTAACAGAATAATTTTTTCAAATGTTTCTCAAGACTTGTTGAGGTCAATTCTGAACTAGTTTGTTCTATTGGTAATATTTAGCCTAAATTGGGTTTATTTTCATACTTGACATTTATACAAAGTTCCTTTCAATGACCTACTCCAAACATAATGTAAATTTTATTGTATGTTGTATGCCTCAAACCCAGTCTGTAGTACTCTAAAGAACATACAAACAACTCTATACCCACCCTTTACTAAGAGCATTTGAGGTGGCAACCATTTGATAGCAAAGTTCAGGAAATAATTTCAGATATATAAAAAGTAAAATGAAAAGTTTTAGTAAAATAATATTTTATGAAAAACGGCTCTAATCTGCCAGTAATGCTGGCATTAATTCCTAACTATTAACAATAATTTTCTATAATAAAATAATTTACAATGCATTTAGAGTAGACATACAAAAGATTAGTAAGGATATAAACAGAAAAAAAAATGAGATTTTTTTTTATACAGATTTATTTTTTATAAAATAAATCTATTGTTATTCCATGCAAAAATTATGAATCTTGATATATTTTTTTCCACCATGAACGTTTTAACACTTTATTTAAAAAAAAAAAAATGTAAGCATGTATGCACATAAATCAGCTAACACTAGACCCTGCTGGTTAGGGATGGATAGAAATACACATAAAGGTAACTTTAAAATTTAAAGATGTTAGTCTGATTAGATTTTGTTTAACAGTATTTCATGCCAACCAGGTGAATATATATATTACAAATATACTTTTCATTTTTCCAGTAGTTGAAGGGGCTCAGTTTGGTATGTACAATTCATTTTAAATAGATTGTTTAATCTGTCAATTTGAACCGTTTAAACCAGTCCTTCTTATATATCTATCCATAAACAATTTTTAAGGGAATTTAATTTTTTTATTTCTTTTAGAAATCCTATTAACTGGCCAGAGGTAATATCTTTAAACAATATAACATAATAAATCAATAAAAATATTAATTAAAAATATTAACTAAAATATTATAATTTAATTAATAATAAAAATTAACAAATATTACAATTTAATTAATAATATAACATAGCTTATATATAAAAGTCATAAAAAATTTAATTTAATTTTGAGGAAAAAAATTTACAACTGGAAAAATCTACAGCTGAAAAAATGAAAGACGTAAACAAAAGCAAAATTTCATAAACATGCACATGTAAAGGAACGCTAGATTCATGAATACGCAAATGTACAAAACAGAGTAAAAAAGCAGATTGACATGGTACAAAGTGAAAAAATAAAAATACCATTTAAAACCACACCTTGAAAACTGAAAATTTTACCAAGAAACATCAATGTCAGGATAAAATTGATATTTAAAAGTTAAGTAATCTTTTCATATGATATCATTAACACTATTTTTTAATATTATTTTAATATTTTTTTAATATTCTTAATACTGAGCACTATATGTAAAAATATCTGCTGTTTCTCAAATTTTAGGCACGGTGGAGTAATGGATAGCGGCTTGGATTGAGGAATCGCAGAGCCGAGTTCGAATTCCAGTCGAATCCATTACATTCACTTACGTGCTAATACCCTTGAGAAAGGTATGAATCCTCTTCTTCTCCCCCCAGCTATGGGTAAATAGCAGGACAGACTGGGTTCTATAGCCTTGGATGGCAACTGGTCTAGGAGAAGGACAACTTTGAATTCAAAAACCTGCGGAGGGTCGTTTGGGAACCTTGTGACACTCGGTGCACCAGGTCTCTGTATTCAGCCCTTCAAAAAGTGTGGATGGTCCTGCATGTGTCTCATGTGTTGTTGTCGGGCTGTTGGTTTCCTGGAAACTGATCTGCTTGGCTCTCATACGTTGAAATCGACGGGAGAGTTGACTATATATAAGTTGTAACCTCTATCTGTTTCTTATCAAACTCCTCCTAGGGTTTTAGAGATAGACTCCCATAACCATATATATTTTGAAACTACATTACACAGGGTACTTGGATAAGTATATTTCATTTTAATCAAAGGGGATCCCTGGGAGGCACAAACCCCTCACTGAAATTTTTTTTCCCTTTGATATAAATTAAATTTAAATTGGAATAAGGGAATGAATCCGAGGATATATAGATAAGTATATTTCATTTTAATCAAAGGGGTCCCCAATTTTTTTCCCTTTGATTTAAATTAAATATAAATTTGAACAAGGGAATGACTCCTATCCAAATATAGAAGGAGAAAGCCAGAAGATGAAGGTCACATTGGCAAGATCAAAATGAGACAATATGGACGTTAAGTTGAGCAAGAAATCACCATTCAGTAGGTAGTGCCTTACAATACATATTTGTTGTGACAATTCAACTGTCATATCAATGTTGAAATCTGCTCATCAATTCATTCAATCAAGTATTGCATCAAATATATATCAAAGGAGTCAGATCAAGCTGTTTTTGCACACACACACCCACCAAATTTTTTTTTCCTTTTGATTTAAATTAAATTTAAAATTGAACAAAGGAATGACTCCTATCCAAAATATAGAAGAAGAAAGCCAAAAGATGGAAGTCCCATTGAGAAGATCATTGATTAATATTGAAATGCATCATTTTTCTCCACAAATTATAACAATGATTTAATATCAATCATCATTTTCTTATAAAAAATGTGTGACATGCAGCAAGGCACAGGTAATTTGGCTAGTGTTTTTATATTTGTGACACTGTAGTATTTACTATGCTTAACCATCAATTTATGGTTGCAATGGGTAAATCAAAGGATATCTTCAGCTATTATCAGATCTACATGAGTTAGACTTACAGAGTTTCTAAAACAATTTTTCAGGAAAATAGGTTTCTCAAGTTCAGTAACTTTTATTCCAGTATTTATGGGGGGGGGGGCTTCGATCCTAACCTTTTGTTAGAGATAATGTAGAATGTCAAGATTATATCGTTATTTTCTCCTCTAGTAACATGTGATATCCATTTTAATTATTGTCACTGATGAAAGTCCTCAGTTTCTATTACTTGGTACAGTTCTTTGTTTATGATTCTGTACTGCCAGTAATACATTCAAGTTGCATGGAATTGGAATGGGAACTTCATTTGAAATTAGAAATACTCTTTTATAATGGAATTTCTACTTTATCCAAAAGTTGGTACAAGATTATAGGAATCCAGAGAATATCCTTAGATTGGATAATCTTGCTGTCCACCCAATACAAAAGACGAGGGTTACTGAATGAGGTTGTTGAAATTAACAATTTACCTGAGACTAGAAGAGAATTAGGTTGTAATGATCAGAAAAGCATCATCTCAGGAGTCTGTTTTACAAAGTAGTGGTTCTTGGGAAAAAATTGTCTGAATGGAACTTTCTTCTTACCAAGAGAATATGAAGGGAAAGAGTATTATTCAGCCCTGTGTATGTGTCATCGTAGATCTTAGCTGTAAAGGTCCAAACTGATGGATAATGACACTAGGATTAAGAAATGGTGGAGACTTTTGCATCAACCAAATCTTACTATATAATACATTGTGCTTTTTTTTTTTTTCTCTTATATCTAACTTTTTGTCATACAAATTCTCACTGCTTGTGAGATATTTAAAGACTAACAAGAATATCTAATAAGTAAATAAATAACTGGCTTCTCATTTTCAAGTATGCTCATCTGCTAGTGTGTGACCAGGTAATCCCTGTTGCAGACACCAGCTCAAGCACATTTGTATTTATTCAACACCCACAGAGCCAACCTGTGGCTTATACTGCAACTATACTAAACGGACCCTACTGTATATACTTGAGTATGATATCAGTTAAATATCATGCCTAAAAATTCAAGATTCACACTATACATGAAGTCAGTTTATACATGAGTATATATGGTAGTTACAGTTTCTGGGAGAAACAGCATAATCTAGCATTATCAGTAGTTTGAACAAGGCCAGTATGTATTCATTTATACTTTATTTCATATAGGTAAACTGACATATTTGAATATGAGAACTTCTTTTATGTGCAGTGTCCCTTCAGGATATAGGTGATCATGGCCCTCCACTTCCTCCTGTCCCTTGTAGCTCTTAATACATTTTGTGTTTTTGCTATTTCTCCCAAACCCTGTCCTGCCAACCATCTGCTCAAGTTTATCAAGTATGTCACGCGTTGCTTTCCACTGTTCCTCTTTCCCTCAATCTGTCCTGTGAGTATCAGATTTTCCAAGCCCTACTTCCTCATCATGTCCCCCAGAAATTTCAAATGCCTCTCCTGATTTTAAGTATAAGTTTCCTCTTCATTTCCATTCTCTCCAAAACCTGGTCATTGCTCACATGTTCAGACCATGGTATCCTCAGCATCTTTCAGTAGAACCACATTTCTGTTGCTTCAAGTCTCTTCTTCATTTTTGAGGAGATTATCCTACATTCGCTGACATATAGGAGGACAGACATCTATGGGAACACTTAGTATAAATGTGCTAGTACCCTCTTTGCAACAAATCATAATACAAGATTAATCGGTCTTATATAGTATTACATTTTATTTTCGACTTCATTAATTGCTGTCAGCCAATGTATGAGAGAAGGCCTTGGTATCACTGATCCAAAATAGATAATGATGCTATGATTAATATTGTGTAACCAAAAATGCACTATACACAGACAATTCTTTTTAACAGGTTAAAAATCATACATTGTCAGTGAGCGGCTGCACTATGCACATGTAAAATGTTTCTGGGGGTGGGTGTTAAATATCATGCCAAAAAATTTAGGGTTTCACAAAGTCGACTTATACACGAGTACATATGGTAATTAGCATTTCTGGGAGAGACTACATTATCTGGCATTATCAACACTTTGAACAAGGCCAGTATCTATTCATTACACTTTATTTCATTTGGTATATTTGAATATGAGAATACTTAAAAGTGATAGTACACTCATGACAATAAATGATAATACATGATTAATCTGCCATATGTAGTATTACATTTTATTCCAGTCCTTTACTGTCAACCAATCTATGTGAGCAGACCTTGGCTCCGTCTCATTGGAAATGTGGTCCTTATATTCTTGTTTGCGATGTCCAAGAGTGACTACCCTCTTGAGAACAATTTTCTTACATTTTGCAGATTTACATTGTTTTAATATTTGGGCATTTATATTAAAAAAGGAGAAAAAATTTGTCATGTTACTGTAATTTGAAGTTGATGGATCAGAGTTAAAAAAAAAACAAAGGCAAAATATGGCAAAAAATGTATTAATTTGACTGAATTTTTGTATTGTAAGGCATCAAAATTCACTTGATATAGGTCTTTTTTAAAAAAAAAGAATGTCAAGTTAAACTTTATTTGTCACTTATGAAATTAATTTCAACAAGATTCTAATGCCTTGCCTAAAAAAAGTGGCAGAAAAAGCAATTATCCAAAACTGATCATTAAAAAAAAAATGAAAAAACCTGTACAAGTTTTAATTAACTTCAAACAATCATAACTTGACAAATATGAAGGTCAGTTGAAAAGTTCATAGGCTGACAAAGATACTCTCATAGAATATGACCAATTGAGGTTTATTTTTCAACATAGTCCTCCTTGCAATCCACACTCTTCTTCCCATTGGTGTTGCAGTGTTTGGATCCTATTGGTGAAGAGGCTTCAAACTGTTGGTCAAAAAAGTCATCGACTGCAGATATGACATGTTAGAGATTTATAACAACCTAGTGAAATTATAAAAATCTGTTGTTTTAGCATGGATACCAAGTCATGTTGGCATAAAGGGAAATGAGAAAGTAGATGAACTAGTAAGAAAACTTGTAACATGGAAAGAACTCATTAAAATTCTGTATACAGATTTTTAAAAAGAAAATTAATGACTGTATAAAAAGCAAATGGCAAGCAATATGGGATACATTCCCAGAAAACATATTTACAAAAACCAACCAAGTGTCAGACAGGGAAACATAAATCTACTAAAAGGGGGAAGAGAGGTGCTAACTAGAGTTTGTATTGGATTTTAGAAATTTCATCAAACAGTAGCACTAACTGTTCAATCAATGATCGCCAAATGTTTCCATATACGGAAACAGTTAATACCACCTTTAGACATGAGGAGAACAGATATTTCACTTAGTATTTACTTGCCCCCCATCCAACACACACACACACACACACACACACATTGACGGGTTATAGCACAAGGTTAGTTTAAAGTGGGAAGAAACTTTTTTGTGCACAAATTGCCCAAAAAACCAACAACCAACACCATGCTGTTCATTATTATTATACAATTACCCCCACCCCTATGCAATGAGGGAGGTGCTGCTACATAATTGAAGTCCCCGGGACATGCCCCCCCCACTTTATTTGTTGTGGTCTGTCTGAAGACAGAATCTCAACTGAGAGATAAAATGTAGTTTGTATAAGATACTACAGGCAGATACTACACTTTGATCCTATCCCAATGGCCATGGAGTAAAATGAAATGTTTTTTGAGTAACACTAGTAGTATAATCCTAGTAAATAAAACTTAGCCTAATTCTAGATACAATGTATTATTGTTTACTTTAAATGAAAAAAAAATTAAACATTATCATCAAATATTTTAAATTTGTTTTCTCTATCTACACCCAAATGTTCTATTATTCTATTATTTTTTTCATTACACACCCATTACCTACATTTTTGAACTGCTTCAATGAATTCCTAAGAATTGGGCACACCTTATATTGGAAAAGAGACAAAAAAATTAATTACTTTCAACTTTTTAAAAATACTACAGTTTCAAGAGAAATCTGAGCACTGATGTCTTCAGAGAAATACAAGGACTGATATTAAAATGTCCTAATAGTTGCTTGGGGTATTTATTTAACACCCAATGAAGGCCAATTCAATACAAGGTTGGATTTATTGCAGCGATTTGTTTCAGATATTTATTTAACACCTACTGAAGGCCAACTCAATACAAGGTCAGATTTATTACGGGGATCTATATGCATGGCTCTCCACAATTTCCTTTCCTTTGTAGCTCTTAATAAATTTTGTCTGTTTGTTATCTCTTCTAAACCCTGTTCTGCCATCCATTTACACACACTCATTAGGTAGGTTATACATTGTTTTCCTCTGCCCCACTTGCTTTCAATCTATCCTGTGAGTATCAAATTTTCCAAGCCATCTGTCCTGATTATGTGCCCTAGAAATTTCAACTATCTTTTTCTGATGTTAAGTTTCCTTTTTGTTTCCATTTGCTCTAAAACTTCATTGTTGCTTGCATGTTCAGTCCATGTTATTCTCAGCATCCTGCTGTAGAACCACATTTCTTTTGCATCTAGTCTCTTAATCTGTGAGGAAATTGTTCAGCATTCACTGCCATATAGGATGTCTAATATTACATAACAGTTCAGTACTCTTTTCTTTGTTTCTGATGAAATTTCCCTATTTCTTAATACTTTGTTTAGCTTTTGGAAGACATCTTTCACTATCCCAATGTGCCTTCAGATTTCTGTGTCACACTTTCCAAGCACATTTTCTTTATTCAGATTTCTAGAATGTCCAGGACATGTCTATTGACTAGATGCAATACACACTGTTTAAAATGAAAATGAATTGTCTATTTCAAGTACAGATATCTACTAAAAATAACATTTGAAATAATGAATATATGTGTGGGTGAGTGTATGCAGTAAGAAAAGGGTACCTCAAATTTACAAATTTAAGTACAATACTATATTGACAGCTAGGTTACATCATTTGTAAGTTGAAATTGCTAGATGTAACCATAGGTTTTATACTCACTTATGGAACTCTCTTCTGGCTTCTTGCTTTCCAGTCAACTTTGACCATTAAGAATTTAAATACAATGTCAATTGTTATGGGTGTTCCAATAATTTGGATCGATTTTAAATGTGAATTAAGTTTAAGTGTCTAATGACATTTTTCTTTTTCTTTCAGATTTAACAACTTAAGTCTTTGGCAATTTCAACCATGAAAAGATTAACAATCAAACAACATGTTAAAGTTATCGAAGCCTATTATGAAAATGGACATTCAAACAGAAATGCAATGAGAAGCTCCTAGGTCACATCATCTCTCGAAACAGTGAAGTCAATTGGCTGTCATGATTGTGCCACTTGATGCTTTTACATTTCTTCCTTTGGGGTCATCTCAAAAGTAAGGCCGATGCCAACAAGCCAACAACAATTTAACAGCTGAAGGATGAGATAATATGGCATATTGGTGAGATCGAGGAGCAACTATACTGAGATGTTATCAAAAATTTTGACCATCAAGTGGAGCTGTGTTGCTGAAGCCTTGGCGGACATTTGAGCAATATTATTTTTCACACATAATTGCCATGACTTAAATAACATGATCCAATAGAGAAATAAATAAATTTTCACCAATAACACTGATTTATTTACTTCTGACTTTGATCCGTCTTAATGAAACACCCTTATTTTTAATACTTGTTCTTTTATTGTTATCGTTCCTTAATAATGTTTTGTTCGAATTCTTTCACTCTCAGTACCTCATGGCATCTTAATGACCTTACTGCCTAGCTTAACAACTCAAAAATTAAATTCTTTATGAATCCTAAATTTGCAGTTTAAATGTGTATAAATAGATGGAAGAATTATAAGAGGCAATATAAAGAGGCTTTATGAAGTTATTTATTGTTTTTTTGTTGTTTTTTTTTTTTGCTTGAGAGATAGTCTTCATGACTTCAGTCTGAATTTCTGGGATGAGGAGTTATCATTATTTACACTATTTACATTTGGACTATTATTTTCATCTTTGTTGTTGTTATCACAATGTTTCAGCTATGGTGTCCTCTAGCCTTGATCAGGTACTTGTTGATCCAGGTGAACCATTGTGGAATTTTAAACTGAACCCTTTATTTAATCTACAGAGGTAGACTTCATACCTAAGAATATCTCATCTAGTTCTTATTATAGAAATACTCAGTTACTGCTTACTCCATTTCAACTAAGCACACACTGCACAGGCCAGGGATTAAACTCACAGTTACCATGTCACCAAATTTGTGAACCACTGATTTAATCCACTAGGCTAATGTTCCATATCTTTATGAAACTGAAGTAATAAGCTTAAAAATGAACAAATAAATAAATAAAATAAAAGTTATCAACTATATATTATGAAAAATATAGGTTATCTCCCCTTGGTTCATAAGATCCCCAATAGGGAAGATGAGTCTCTTTATCTGATAATAATGAGTAAGACCCAAATTTAGGCACCAAATTGATTTTAGGCACCAACAGTTAGAGGCCTGAAGACCACTGAGGTGAAAGAACATGTTGTAGCCTACTTCAAAGGACAGTCGACGCTGGCCACAAGCAAACTTTAATACTGCATTGACAAGCAGTCATCGAAAGAAGAGAACTGATAAACTTCAGATAAGTGTTTCAATCAATTTTAAATACATACATCTTTTTGAATTTCATCCCTGATGCCATGACATTAACTGCTAAAGGAATATGTTTAGCAATTCTCTCTTCTCATTTTCATTGTATAATGTATTACTTATACAAAATAATACTTTTTAAACTGATCAATTTGTCTTGTCCTTTGATCCTCTCTTACGACTCATATAGGGAGTGTGCCTAATTTTCCCATAATATATATATTTTTTATTCAATAATTTTCAAGAGAAAGACAGTTTTATACAATGACTGAAGTTAAGCAACCTTGAGCCTGGTCAGTACCTTGATGGGTGACTGCTTGGGAATATCAGGTTCTGTAAGCTTGGATATATAGATGGTATAATGAATAATGGCTCAGAAATGTTAAATAGAGAGCCAAGTTCCAATTCCGGTTGGGCTCGTTACATTCACTTACGTGCAAATATCCTTGAGAAAGATAGGAATCCACCTCTTCTCCCCCCAGCTATGGATTAATTAGTAAGACTTGTATCACTAAACCACCATTATCTCAAAAAAATTCTTACAATCTAAAAATATTTTCTGGCTTTAAATAACCTGCAAAGGGTGATAACCCATAGAAAATGAATGAATGAATCAATCAATCAATCCAGACTATTATAGAGGAACGGGAAGAGAGAGGAAGGAAAGGAGAAGAAGGTGGGAGAGGAAGGAGAAGAAAGAAAGGCAAAAAAGGAAAGAAAAGCGGTGAGGAAGGAAGGACAGAAGTGTGGAAGCAGAAGAAAGAGGCGAGAAGGAGGAGAAAAGGAAAGAAAAGAAGGTGTAAGGAAAGGAGAAGTTGACAAAAAAAGTAGAGGAGAGGAAAAGAAAGCAAATAAAGTAAAAAGAAACATTACTTAATTCTCATGATATAAATACACAAGCTATTTAGATGTATGATAGATTAAAAGGAAAATATTTTTCCAGAGTTACAAGAACATATGAACATAAACAAACTTTATAACTTTTCTAAAATCATCTTGTATTCCTCCTCAGTGTATCCTTTTGACAAGTGGGTGTGCACAAAACAAATAAAAAATATCTTTTTTTTTCTTAAAAGGAAACAAAAAATTACAGAAATTAAAATGTAAAATACCTTAAAAACACAAACAAGTTTGTCATTACCAATATAGAAGAAACAGGAAATTGTCATGATACTTTTTTAAGAAAAAAAAAAAAAACTTCAATAGTAATTAGCTAACATTAAAACACTTCCGTGCATTTGTTTTTTTTTTTTGTTTTTTGTCAAAAGTAGAAATTATAACAAATTCTTAATATTTTACAAGACAAAATGGTACTCACTAAAATTTGGCCATGTTTCTCCAGAGAAACTGAATTTGTTTTTTTAAGTACCAAACAGTACTTATCTGTGAATAAATGCACTATTCATCTTTTTTCAACTCTAATAAGTGTTCTGAATGTGGAACACAGCAAAGGCTAAGCATGGAATTCACACGCATTACTTAGGTCACTAATTTGTTTAAGTAGCAAGGGTCCTGACTGCTGAGTTAATAACCTGCAGTATTTTTAGTGTAGGTGGATGTCAACATTTACTCAACAATCATAATAGTCCAATGAAAAATATTGGACACACACCCACAGATATATACACGTGTGTGTGTGTCCGTGGGTGTACACACATATTTAAATAGGCATATAAGCATGACAGTTTAGGTCATTTGAATGATTTATAAAAATAGCAAATTGAGCTTGTTTGTCCTTAAAATAATATATGTTAATTTTAAAATATCTGATTGAATTTCTGTTTATCAAAGATTATTCAAATATGACTGTAGCTTCCTCTCACAACAAACTTTATATACAGAATAAGGGTGCATATATTAAAAAGAAAATATGGTGTTACATATATATATATATATATATTTTAAGACATTTTTATGCTTATACATTCTTTTTATAGATACAAATATTTAAGTAAATGCTCTGTTTTATAATAAACAGTATTAATAACATTTACCAGCCTGAATATCCGAGAAATTTTCATAGAAAATATTCGTTCTCTGACAGGAATCGAACCTGTATCCTATACGGAACTGTCATTTAGCCTGACATGCTTTAACCGATTGAACCATGGAGAATTATTCGATTAGCAAGGTCGATTTTACTGTTTTTAAACTTCAATCTTCCATGAATCTCTCACGTACATTCATATCTGTTCAAAGCATATCCAAATGTAAACAAATGACATCACACATTATGAAATTATTTTAAGACATCTTTAAGATGTCTTAAAATAATTGTCAGACTTTGTCTATTTCATAATGTGTGTGTATATATATATATATATATATACATATATATATATACCATCTTACTATATATATGTAGCCTGCTACTCATTTCTGAGCACACATCTGCTACAGAAGCTAGTTAATCCTTGTTGTAGATGCTTAACATATCTATAATATTCATACAATAAATCTGAATGCAGACCATTATGTAAAAAGTAAGACGGTACTAATAAAAAGATTTGAAAATGGTGAGTTTTACTATTTCACTGAACCAGAAGGCAAATTCCAGATAGGGTTAATTCTTTTCCCTCCCTCCGTCTTCCTCTCTTCTCCTTCCCTCCCTTCATCTTCCTCTTTTCTTCTTCCCTCCATTTTTTCCTCTCCTACTCTCCCTCCATCTTCCTCTCTTCTTCACACTCTCCCTCTCCATTTTCCTTTCCTCTCCTTCCCTCCCTTCATTCACCTTCTTCTTCCCTCCCTCTCTTTTCTTGTTTTCTTTTTCTTGCTAAAACCAAACAGTGCTTCTGATATCTTTTTCTTCCATCTTTCTTAACAATCAAAATGGAATGGTTCATTATTTACCTGAGGTAATGGCAGAGCATAGCAGACAGGTAAAGAGAGGACCACATAGAATTATACCATTATTATTATTGTGGTTGTGAAATCAACTATAGCTGTCTCCCCCACAAAATACTCTACTATAAAAACGTTAGTCAAACTTTACATATGTGCAGTGGTCAAATTACTTTGAATAAAGCTTCATTACAAGCTTAAAGGTTCATCTGTTTTCTTGGCAATTTTGTTTCTTTCAATCAGGTAAGTAATGGCAACATTCTGTTGTCTTGATTCCTATACAACTATTCTCATAACGAGTCACTGTGCATATGCAGCTTGTAATGTTCATTCAGTGCATATGAATTCCATATTCTGTCCGAAGTAATCAATAACGATATGTATCTGGGTTGTAAAAGCAAAACGAATGTTCAGCTGAACACAGGATACACAAAAGAGAACATAACAAAAGAGAAAAAAAAAAGCGGTTCAAATGTATTTTTGTATCTGTCTATATTTCTGAGATGAGGTATTATGTACATTATTTACATTATTCGGACTATTGTCCTCATCTTTGTCGCCATATTTATTACAACATTTCGGCTGCTGTATGCTCTGGCCTTCTTCAGGTGGTTGGAATATTGAACTGAACCCTTTATTTCGCTCACTGTGGTAGACTGTTGTAGTTCCACGTGTCATGTTTAATGGATGTCAGTTATCAGTTATCTCCTGTTCATTCCCCTCTGAAAGTTCTCCACTGCCTTAGCTAGGTATTGAACTCACACTCTTTGGATCCTGTCACTAGATCTAACTAATGCCTTTTATCCACTGTACCATGTGCCCTACCCCTGTGAGCGAAATAAAGGGTTCAGTTCAACATTCCATTAAACTGAACCCTTTATTTCTCTCGCTGGGGTAGACTATTCTAGTTCCACATGCCATGTCTAATGGATGTCCTTAAGGACACATGGCACAGTGGATAAAGGTGTTGGTTAGATCCAGTGACTGGACCCAAAGAGTTGTGAGTTCAACACCTGGTTAAGGCAGTGGAGAACATGGAGAGGTGAATTAACAGGAGATAAGTGATAACTGACATCCATTAGACATGGCACATGGAACTAGAACAGTCTACCCAGCAAGTGAAATAAAGGGTGCAGTTCAACATTCCAACCACCTGAAGAAGGCCGGAGCATACAACACCTGAAACTTTGTAATAAATATGGCAACAAAGATGAGGATAATAATCCAAATAATGTAAATAATGTAAATGTATTTTTTAAAAAATCTTAACCTATATTATGTCTGTCCCATCATACTTGTTACATTTTTATGTACATTGATAATTATTATATACTTTGATGATAATTGATGATTATACTACCTCTGTCCCATAACAGTTGATACATTTTGTGTATAACGTCTCTCCAAAAAAAATTTTTTTTTTAAATATGTCATATTTCAGGGTCATTTTGAGACTATCTGTTCTAAACATGAGAACATGATGTCTTATTCATTCTACAGGCAGTCATCATTGATGTAACAAGTCATCCCAGTGTGCCAGTGACCATATTTGAACGATATAATCATAAGATAACGATCCAAGAAAATATTATTTGAATATTCATAGTATTATTAATTTATACCAGAAAAATATAATGAATATAATAAAATTTGCATCATTTTTTATTTTTTTATTTTATATTGATTTTGTAGAAATATATGCCCATCAAAACTGGCCTTTTGGCATTCCTAGGTTTGCTTTCTATACATTCATATGCCACATCATCATCATCATGGTGTCATACATGTTTCAGTTCAATGTTTTGCTATTCATTATATCACCTTCATTAGTTGTATAGCTATGACTTTTAACATGAGTGAGTAATTGAAAAATGTAACCATAAATAAAATGAAAATGTGAAAAAAAAAGATGAGTCAGATATCCCGGCAGTCTCCCATGGCATGGAATGTGATTACTGTTTTTTTTGTTTCCTGGAAACACTCACATACCAGTTCCAGTACACACTATGAATAGCACTGCCATTGTGGAAAGTTCATCAGAACAATTACCATGATAATATTTATAGAAAAGGCACAGGGAAGATACATTATTGCAATGGGAAAGTGACTGATGCTGAGATGCCTGTTTAGGACCAATAAAATTGCAGATTTTTCTTTGTATTTTATCAAGAATCTCTAAATATATAGTGGTTACACCAGGCCAGATTTGGCAGCAATATTCAATGCAAGAACGAATGGTAGACTTATATATATGTAAGATAAATTCTGGCAAAATTGTCTAGCACAACACAGTGAACTAAATTTTATAGCAGCAGAACTCGCAATTGATTCAATATCATTTTTTCACTTTAGCCTGAGAAGATGCAATGATTCACTTTCCTGGAGGCTAGCATCAATCATACTGATGGAAGGTAAAAAGTTTTCTCTCATAGCAGTTTTATTTTGGAGTCATTAAAATTAACAAGCCATTCCTTGCCCCAGTTAACAACAGATTGTAGCTCTTTTTTTTTAGGTCAGCTGCCAATTTGACCTTATCAAACCTTTCAGACTTACTATTAAGACAAGAGCAAATAGCTGTCATCAGCATAGATACAGAGTTGAGAACTGTTGTAGCATACCTATGAACGATAATGGGCATGTCCCCATTCACATAAATACAGTAGTAAATACTGTATTTTAGCCTGCAGTCAGAGATTCATTGTGGAATTCACTTGACTCACTTTTAACAGTTGACTACTTCTTCTACATGCTGCTGGCAAATCTTATATGTGTTGTTCTTGTCCTAAGTATTATTGTTCATTACCAACCTTTGTTTGATTATTCTATTCAGTAACCTTCCCTAGGTTACAACAAGGACCAATGACATCAGGATGGTCATTGATGAAAATTAGGAATAACATGGTTCGAAGGATAGAATCCTGGGGGCACCTGCATTAACGTAAAAAGATCAAGAAGAGTGGCCTTCAAGACAACTTTGATAAGAAATATTGACTTAGTTCAAAAATTTGTCCTGAAATACCATAATCTTTCAACTTGAGAAGAAGATTTGCATATCAAAACCCTGTCAAATGCTTTCGAGATACCCAAAGCAACAGCATGAGTTCCACTATTCTTATCTAAAGCTTGATAGACTTATGACATTACATTATTATACAACCTCTGTTCCATAGTAGAGACATTTCATACACTAAATGAAACAACTATAATTTAATTTATTCTCCAGAGGAGATATTTTTTGCTGTGAAGTGAGTATCACATTATTATATAAAAAAGAAAAATATAAGTTGGCATTATACAGGGTGTGATGGGTAAATTATCGCTATTTTATATGTTTAATTTCATGCAAGCATATTGTTTTTGATTTTGTTGACTACACAGTATAGTAGGGTCAGTTGGATAGTGTCTTGAAGAAAAAGAACATTATGATGCAATTCACTCTGCCAGAAATTTGGAAATAGTATGCTGTACTGCTTGGCATTTGCACTGGAAGCTGCAATATGAACATTTCAGAGTGTTTGGGTATCAATCTGAAAGAAGGATTCAGAAAGAGTTGGATGAGTCTAATGGTGACTACGAAGGTGTTTTTTGAAGTGATCACTAGTGTTGGCTACATTATGCCTCCATTCATCTCCCCACATGGCCTCAGACTCAATACACAGGCCTACATCAAGTCTCTTGAGGAGGTAGTGCTGCTCTGGGTCAAGAGGGTGGCTGCTGGAAGACCCTATGTCTTGCAACAGGACTATGCATCATGCCATGCAAGCAGGAGAACCCAGACATGGTCGTCAGACAATTTCTGCAACCACATCACCCTTTATATTTGGCCAACTAACTCCCCAGACTGCAACCCCCTTGATTATTATGTGTGGGGTACAGTTGAGAGACCAACAAAACTCCTTGTAAGACCAAAGATGAACTGAAGGCAAGGATTATGGTAGCATTCACCAACTTAAATAAGGAGAACATCCAGAAGAGTCACAGGAGATTCCAAAGTCTTCCAGTGGCTGTGGTTGAAGCCCATGGCAATTTTATTGAATAAATTTACCATTTTTTGTGTAATTTTGGTAAATATATATGTTAAAATGAGATGTCAGTGTTATTTTCATTTTTGCATAATTTGACGACAATTTACCCTCTACAAATTGATAAATAATTCAAATGGTCATTTAAAAGATTTACGACATTTAATTTTTTTTAAATATTTATGAGTATCTTCATGAATATAATCTTTTGTAAATTCTTCATGAACTTAATGTATGAATTATATACAAATTTTGGATATATTCTTGGTTCAGATATAGATATGCATATTATGAAGGGTTGACAAAAGGGTTTATGAACTAATGAAAAAAAATGCTTGGCCTCACATTTTTCACCAACATGAAGTGGAATGATTATATTAAATCAACTGCTAAATTTGCTGCTAGGAAATTTGGCTGTGTTGTGCCAGACAATTTTTCTTATCAGAATCCATCTTGCACATTTATAAATCAACCATTCATCGACGCATTAAATACTGCTGCCATATATGTTCTGGTGCTCCTACCATATATCTCAAGATTCTCGACAAAATCCAGAGAAGACTCTGTAATGTTATTAGTACTGACCTCGCATCTTGACTTCAGTCACTTTCTCATTGCTATGACATGACTTCCCTGCATCTTTTCTATAAATATTTTTATGGCAACTGTTCTAACAAGCTTTCCTCCTTGGTACCTTGACCACATGAAGTTGTGTAGTACTAGATTGGCAATTAGGTTTCATCATTTTATTGCTGATTAGCTAGATGTAATGATAAGTTCTATCCTAATAACTTCTGTCGCACTTCTAACCTATGAAACTCTTTTTGCTTTCCTGTCAGCTGTGATCTATAAAAATTCAAATGCAATGCCAATCACCATCTTCTGCTTTCCTGAATCCAGTTCTTTTATTGTCCTTTCTCCTCACTAGTCTTCTCATTCTCTTTCTGTTTCACTCCCAGTTGCCCATTGCATCTTAGTGGCATTATCGCCTTGCTCGAGGTGAAATGATTAAAAAAAATAAAATAGAAAATAAAATTTGGCCAAATTTTGGGAAATGGGTCTAGATGTGAATTTTTTTCATAATTCTTCATATATATGTATCATGTGTGTGATTAAAACACAGAATTTTTTAACAAAATAATTTCTATTTATGCTACTAATCTAAAACTTGCACCTAAGTATTTATTATACAGGGTGAGATGTAAAAATTATCATCTAAATTACACAAAAATGAAAATAACACTGACATCTCATTTTAAAAGATTATTTAGCAAAATTACACAAATATTTTTAAATACTAAAGAGCAAATTTATTCACAGATTGCAACAGCTATTTGGGAGATGTGATTAAATATACTTTAATGTTTAAAAAAATTTATTCAGTATTATTATTGTTTAGGTAATAAGCATTATAACATAGCTATATTTTCCACAATATATTCATTTTTTATATATTTATGGATATTCTTTAACTTTTGTCAAAAACGACATTCTTGTACATGGATAATATTATACATTAATTAATAATTTTTTTAATTAATAACTATTTGTGCTCAGTTATTCACATTAATATCTATCTGATGATGTGTTAAAATTTTGGAATAATGCAATAATAAAAATTTAAATTTCATCTCTCTGATAGATGTCGCAATCTGTCAATAAAATTGCTATTGTATTTAACCACAGCCTCCAGACAACTTCAGAATCTCCCGCAATTCTTCTGGATGGTCTCCTTGTTTAAGTTGGTGAATGCTACCATAATCCTTGCATTCAGTTCATCTTTGGTTTAACAAAGATTTTTGTTAGTCTCTCACTCAACTGCACCTCACACATAATAATCAAGTGGGGTGCAGTCTGAGAAATTAGGTAGCCAGATGTAAGGGGTCACAGAAATTGACTGACAGCTGTGACTGTGTTCTCCTGCTTGTGTGGCATGGTGCAGAGTCCTGTTGCTAGATATAGGGTCTTCCAGCTGCCATCCTCTTGACCCAGGGCAGCACTACCTCCACAAGACACTTAATATAGGACTGTGTGTTGAGTCTGAAACCCTGTGGGAAGATGAATGGAGGCATAACACTGCCATCACTAGTGATCACTCCAAATACCATGATGTTGACTGGATATTTGGTTTTCATCACTATTGGCACATATTTTGGGGGATACAGGTTGACACCCAAACACTGTGAAATGTTTGTATTGGAGCTTCTGGCATGAATGCCAAGCAGTACAGCATGCCAGTTCCAAATTTCTGGCAGAGTGAATTGCATCATGTTGCTCCTTTTTTTCACAGATGGTGCCCAACTGACCCTACTATATTGTGCAGTCAACAAACTCAAAAGCAAACAATGCGCATATGCAAAATTAAAAATATAAAATGGTGACAATTTACCCATCGCTCCCTGTATTCAGATCAAGAAATGTTTGTTTATAAATTCATTGACAAACATAGTGAAAAGTAACATGGAGAAAAGTAATACGGACAGACATGGATAAAAGTAACATGGACAAACATGGACAAAATTAACAGGGATGAAAGTAACATGAACAAACATGAACGAAAGTAACATGGACAAACATGGATGAAAGTAACATGGACAAACATGGACGAAAGTAACATGGACAAACATGGCCAAAAGTAACATGGACAAACATGGATAAAAGTAACATGGACAAACATGGATAAAAGTAACATGGACAAACATGGACGAAAGTAACATGGACAAACATGGACGAAAGTAACGTGGACAAACACGGCCAAAAGTAACATGGACAAATACGGCCAAAAGTAACATGGACAAATACGGCCAAAAGTAACAAAGAAAACCTTTGGACATGCATCAATAAACAGTATTAATTGTATATCCATTATATGAAATAATGTCTGTCAGATGTTTAGAATAATTTAATATAACCTCTTGTAAAAATTAATGCTAATTACATCTCACTCTTGTTGACAAATATTCTTAAGATCACTTGACTTTTAGGAATTCTACTGATGAACTGAATGTGAAGAGCTCCTTCCACATATTTTCTAGAGGATTTAGGTCAGGCAAATATTATATTTGTTTGCCTAGAACCACTCTTACTTTCAGTGAAGTAGGTTTCGAATTGTTATTTTACTGAAAAATCAACTCAGTAGTTAGAGAAATTTTACAAATGGGACATGTTCTTTTTCGAGTATCTAGTATACATGATGCAATGTTGGAAAAACAAACAAGAAATCATTATAGTTCCACCATTATGTTTAATTGTCAGGATGCTCTGTGTGTGTGTGTGTGTGTGTGTGTGTGTGTGTGTGTGTGTGTGTGTGTGTGTGTGTGTGTGTAGTGGTCCATATGAAGTGTACTCCTTTCTTTGAAAGAAAGAGTACAACTCTATCAGCAAGTCCCATCCTAGCCTATATCAAACAGTTCCAGCCTAAACTCAAACTATAATATTTTTTCTGAGATAGAAGCAGGCTTCTCAAAATGGGTAAACTGTAGACAGGCCTTTACATGCCTTGTCTTCATTGTAAGGGTCATTATAGGAGGTGAAAATACAGTCTGTCCTGATAGGGAGTGTTCAACTAATTTTAGCCACACTTATTCCTTTCCCAGCTGTTTGCAGAATCTTCTGAAGTTCTCCTTGAGTTAGGAATAATTCATGCATTACCTTTTGAAAATAGATCTTGCTGCTTGTCCATTTTTTTTTTTTTGTTTAGGGACGTGGGTTAAACAGGTTATCAGGACATGTTCCTTCCAATTTTGAAGAATGGCTCTAATTGTACCGAAAGGGATCTTAAGTTCAGCAATCATTTTCTGTCTCATTCCATGACATTTATAATCAATTATCACTTCACAAAATTCTTTAGAGATATCCACCTTTGCCATCACAAAAACATTTGTGCAATGCCAGATCTTCAGATACTGTTTAAAAATACACAGATATAAGTTGCCAGTCATGGTTCTTTGGTAAAAGGAAATAATAATAGGTTGCATACAGTTGTATGATGGTTAACAAGTTTGTCTTGGAAACCAGCTAAATAGTGTCTTGAGATGGTACTCACTAGGTTCCCACGAATGAGATAATTTCCATAAAGTCATTTATTATTATAATATTATTTATTAGTAATTTCAGGATGTGCGGTGTCATATAATGGATAACAGTTCAGAATGAGAAATCAGACAGCAGAGTTTGAATTCCAGTCAGGTTCATTACAATTACTTGTGCACAAATACCCTTGAGAAAGGTATGAATCTTTGTACATTTCTTTTTAGAAGAGAGGTTGCTAAAATATTTTAGTAGCACAAATTTTTGTTTTGTAAATAAGAATTCTGCATTATTTGATCTTTATTGCTTATAACTAGATTCATTCACTTAAATGTAAATACCATTGGAAAAGGTATGAATCCATCTCTTCTCTCCACCCCCAGCTATGGGTTGAATAGCAGGATAAAATGGGTCTTATTGTCTATTTCAGAAAAAAAAGGCAACCTACTGTAAAAAAACCTTCTGTCTAGTCAGTTCTGAATTGAAAAAG
>CAHIKZ030003021.1:1237500-1355000 GCA_903632075.3 Acanthosepion pharaonis | reverse complement strand
ACATACTCCCAATAACATAACATTTTTTCTTATTCAAAAAGTTATTTAGGGAATAATGACAACCATATGAGTCATATACTATGAAGTCTTTTTTTTTCCCCTGACAAAGTGTTTATGAGAGAAGATATCAATATTTTTTATTTTTAACTAATATTTAGTTGCTATCATAGACGATAATTTTTAAAATGTAAAAATTTAAATGAGTGGTAATATCTGTAAAATTATCTACATTCCTTCAAGAGTACGCTGACACTAATTAACTTGTTCTTGCAATTCAATAACAGATTTAAAAAGTTGTAAAAACAAAATTTACTAGCTCAAACAGAATAAAACAGATTTTACAACTGTACAGGAAATGGAACCAGCAAACTAAGTTTAGATTCGAGCTAGAATAACCTTGAGAAAGGTATAAATCTCCTTCTCCCTGTAACTTTGAACTAATGCTCTTGGAAAAAGCATGAGACCACTTCTCCCTGCAACACTGGTTAAATAGTAGGGTAGTTGGGTCACTTTAGTCTGGTAAAATTCAAACATTAGCTGGAACAGTTTGTGCTCACCTTACACTAATACCCTTGGGAAAGGCATGAGACCACTTCTCCCTGCAACTATGGATAAATACTAGGGAAAACAGTCTAAGAGATGATCAACTGGTTTCAAATCAGTGATAGAGACTCTAAAGTAGACTAGCTCAATTTCTTTCAAAGGATCAAGTCAAGAATTACAGTTTGCAGCTGGCACCATGCAACCTAGTATAAATTGGCACATGTTACTTGGAAAGGAGATACTAAGTAACCCATAACCCTGAGAAATGCCACCATGGTACCCTGATGATCTGCTAAGTCCTGAGTTGAAATGTAATTGAAAGTAGCTAGTATTAGAGAAAGAGAAAACAAAAAAAGAGTAAGAAAAACAGTAAGAAAAAGAGAAAGAAAATAAGAAAGAAAAAAGAGAAATAAAGAAAGAAACAGAAAAAACAAAAAAGAAAGAAAAAAAAAGAAAGAAAAAAGAAAAGAAAGAAAAAGAAAAAGAAAAATAAAGAAAGGAAATACATAGGAGAGAAACTCTTTAAAAATCTAAATGATTTTATGAGGTTGTTTTTGTTTTACATTATTTAAATTCTGACTAATGTTCACATCTTTATGATTATTGCAAGATGTGTCCTCCAGCTTTCTTCAGGCATCTGTCAATCCAGGTAATCATCAGGGAATTTTGAACTGAACACTTTATTTAATCTCCAGGAGTAGATTGTTCTCATTCTGCTATCCATGTCTATTTTGTTCTTTTTAATATTATTCAGTTATTGTTTGTTTCGTTTCTACTGATTTTCAGTCTGTACTACCTAGCCCAGGTATTGAACTCACAATTACTAAGCCACCAAATTCATGACCCAATGCTTTAATCCATGTGACTGTAGTACCATGGGACAATCCTGAACTTAGAACTTAGAGCCTGAACCCTGAATTTCTGCTTGCCTGCCTGCTGGCACTACTGCTGCTGTCACACTTGATCTCCTTTGCTGCTGACTTTCTTTTCTTACTGCTACCCAAACTTTGTTGTTGTTTCTCATTAATGGTATATGGTATTTATTTTTATACTAGGCCTACTGAGAAGCCATTATAGTAAAAATATTTTTAGGGAACAAGTAAATATTAGATTCATGAGTTAAAAGCCAATAAGTAAAAAGTAAAATAAATTGTCTTGTAATAACACATAAGTCTACTATTCATCCATGCATTGAATAGTGCTGCCAAATCTGGTCTGGTGCTTCTGCTATGTATTTAGAGATTATTGATAAAATCCAAAGAAGAATCTGCAAAGTTATTGGTCCTGACCTGGCATCTTTGTTTCAGTCACTTTCCCACCACCATAACTAGATTGGCAGCAAGGTCTCCTCATTTTATAGTTGAAATGACTAGATGTAACTGTAAGTTCTATGCTAACAGTTTCTTTTCTCACACTTCTCACTTGGCTGCTTGCTTTCCAACCAACTTTGATCTTCAAAAATTTAAATGCAATGTCAATCGCTATCTTCTGTCTTTCTTAATTCTTTTATTGTTCTCTCTCCTTAATAATGTTTTTTTTTTCTCATATTCTCTAACATTCAGTAACTCCTTATGTCTTAGTGGCTTCATTTTCTTGCTTTGCGTAATGATTAAAAAAAATAAGAAAATAAAAAAAGTCATTTTTTATCTTCAATAGAATTGTTTTTAAGCAATCCATCAGTTGGCTAAGTGCCATATGTGCTACATGCTTGGGCAATCATATATTTCAATTTATGACTAACTAGGTATAATATGTTCCCATGGTAGGTTGTTGTTTCTTTCTGCAGTAGACTGGTTGACAACCAAGGCTATAGGACTTGGTCTGTCCTGCTATTCAACCTATAATTAACGAGGTGATATTTTTTTCATTTTTTCCTAAAACTTAACAAAGTTTTTTCATTTCATTTTTTACCTAAAAATTTTTTCATTTCATTTACCTAAAAAAATTTTTACTTTGTCCTAAAACTTAACAAAACTTTCACAGTATAATGAGAATAAGTATATGCGCAAACTGTATAAAAACTGTATTTTTCTGTGCAACAAATGGTAGACTTTTGCAATATTAACACAATATAGAAGTGTTCAAGACTATAAACAAGTGTCATCATAATCGTACAATTATGGATTACAAATGTGACTTGACCACTTCTGAGAAAGATATTATAACATCTGAACTTTCCAAAGGCAAATCTAAATTAGAAATATCCAAAATAATTGGAAGATTTAACCAAACTATGAAAAGATTTGTTGCAGCTCCTACAAAGAAGGGCCGATGAAGGGTCACTTGAGGGTTGTTTCCCAACGTTTTCACGAATGAAAATAACCCAGGCCTTACCAGTGGAGCACTTTTCAGGAGCATTGGAGAAGCAACAGTGTCCAGTAGTAGTTGCTATTGTCTTCTGAAAAAGGTCAGGACATCAGTGAGACCAGTGACAAAAACTCGACTGAAGATGTTCAAACCAGAAACGTTATATTTTTTGTTCTGTTTTTAGTTAATCTCAGACTTTATCATCTTTCTAACAATTTTCTTACTTCTTATTCTCTCTCTTTCTCTCTCTCAAGTTGGTGAGGCATTATCAGTTGCCTCAACAGATAAGTAGGTTCCTAAATATCTAGAAGTAATTAGCAACTTGCTTCCATTAACAATACGATTTAGAAGTACAAAGTGGTGCTGAAAAATTCTCAGCCCAACCAATAAGGATAAAAAAAAAAATACTAACATTTGGTCAGATTTTAGGAAGTAGGTCAAGCCAAGAACTTTTCAGTAATAACCACCAGAATGATAGCCAGCTCAAATAACGCAATTATCTTCTAAATGTAGGAAGATAACAAGTCACAATTTTATATGCTGGGAATATAAATTCCAACAAAGTTATGTTAATAATTAAAAATTGTCATCAGAACAACCAAACTAAATAGCAACATTATAGTCTTTTAATTGACTGTCATTTGAAAGTGGAATATAATCAAATAAATATCCTGGATTGACTGGAATTGGGTTTTTCATCAGATAGCATTAGGAATGCTTAGCATAAAACAGTTGTATTATGACATATATATATATATATATATATATATATATATATATATATATATATATATATACTAGCAAACACCAAACAGTGTTGAGGGACTCTTGTCCTGTAAAAATCGGAGTTAGAATTTGGATCTTCTGAGTCCCTGAGCACTATTTGGTGCTTTGCTAGTGTTACTGCTCTATATTTTCTAGAGACACTGAGCACTTGAGGTAGGTATCTGCATTTTTTTCTCTTTTATCCTTTTTTGGTCTTTCTTTTTCTTTAGTCTTCATGTTTTTCTTTTAGCAAGCTTAGTATTGATAAGGTTGTACTTTGACAGCTTGGTTTATTTTATATATATATATATATATATATATATATATATATATATATATATGAGAAAGAGAGACATGAAGACGTAAAAAAATAAATAGATGTAGAGATATTTTGTGTGTGTGCCAAAAGTGGCATGTTTTCTGTCTGAATTTCACAGACTTGGATGTTGAATGGTTGATTTTTGTTTAGCAGTATATCTATGGGTTATTTAATGCCAAAATCTAAATATTTTGAATATAAGTTTATAGCTTCAACTAAATATATATAAAGAGGTATTGTTGGTAATATTTTTTTATAAATAAAAATGTATTTTTATACATTCATAGTGTTTTGTTTTTGTTTGGGAGTTCACTATTTGCCCATAGCTAGGATCCTAACTGGTGCTACCACCCTGGACCTGGAAACAACAGAAACTAAGAGATGGTTCCATGCTCCTCAAAACCTCCTTATCAGAGGCTTTGCTGCCAGATGTAGTTTATCATTATATCCAGTACCACAGATTCTCATTTATATTACTTACAGTCTGACTAACATTAAATCTAAAGCTCTCAATTCTATTTTCAGGATTTTCCTATGGGATAATAGGCTAGAGGATTAGAGTATTGGTTCATGAATATGAGTTCAATCCCTGCAATGAGTAGCATAGACTCAATGAAAGCAGAGTTAGCAATAACTTAGCTGTACTAGAAAAGATGAAGATGAGATATTCCTAGACATGGGCTGCAGGACAAGAACAAACTACTTCTCATTGATTAAATAAAGGGTTCACATTGAAGTTTGCCCAAAGACCAACCAAATCAAAGATTGACAGAAACTTGAAAAGGACTGGAGTGTACAATGACTGAAATATTGTGAGAGTAACAGAAGGATATTAGTCTGATAGTAAATAGTGTTTCTTTTTTATGTTTACTGATTCGAACATTGAAGATAGTTGTATTTATGTCATTCTGAAAATGAAAAAAAAAAGCCTATGCCAATAACTAACACAAAAATAACCCGTGTAGTTGTTGGAGAAGTCTTTTAATCAACTGTCATTTGAAAGTGGATCATTGTAAATGATCAAGCATGTTACAATTGCTTTGCAAAGTTCAATGCTGGGACTTCTTGCTGAACCCTGCTTTACTGCCAAGTAGCTCAGTGTTTATAGGAATATAAAAGTTACTTAGAAAATAATAATAACTATAAATTACTTCTTGGAGAATAATTCTACAAAATAGAAAGCAATATACTCAGAATATCTAACTCAAGTTTTTGCATTGTCTGATGTTAAGGAGTGTTCTTCATTCCATGATCAAACAGTATGAAATCCTGTTTATATCCCATAGCTGCCACAGCTACAATACATCATTAACTAGTAATTCATAGAGATCATCTAGTTCATTTCTACAAGTGGGGAAGTGTGAAACCATTCCTTGTAGTTCAGTTTTTAATTTTCAGGTTACTTCTTTTGCAGAATATTATAGACTGATGCTACAGAATCACAAAGAACTGTACCAAATAACAGAAACTACATCAGTTGAGGACTACCAACAGCAGCAACAACTAAAATGAATATCACATGTAACGCAAATAGAAAATAATGACAAAATCAAGATGTTGATGTTCCACACAACTTCAAACAAAAGGTCAGGAAGGAAATGCCTCATTAATACTGGAAAGAGAAATAACTAGAAAATTGTTTTAATAAAAAGATTTTATAAATTTCAACCAAAAGCTACACTACTCAATCAATGAATGCTGAATGTTTTCTTGTAGGGAAACAGCTAATGTTACCATTATTATTAGTTTATATGGACAGATAGTGAAAAGCCACTGTGGTTTCCTATATGCTATATCCAAGAAAGTTCAAATTCTGTTAAAGGAAGTTTCTATAAAGTCCAAAATATTAAAAATTAATTTTGTTAGAACAATTTTAGCCTATTAATATCCACCATAAAATATGGAATTAATTATAGAATTAAAATAAAATTCCAGCATTAATTATAAGTTTGTATGTATGACCAATTAGTGTCCACTATCCCAAAAATGGGACAGTGGACATTAATGAATTAATACATAGTACAGATTTAAAATAAAGGAGAATTTAAATTGTGGACAGACACACATATATTCTCCATGTAAATGGGGAATATATGTGTGTGTATTTGGGAAGCAATTCCTATTTTCTATGTTTCTTTAAAGACAACTGACAAAGTACTGCAATTAAGTTTTATATTCAATTTTTCATGTGTTCTTATAAATGATTTTTTTGGGACATAAAGTCTGTAAAAACTGTCCAAATGTTCTATATATCCAAGTGTATCTATAGTTATGGGAATGTTTTTTTTTATTTTCCAAACATGGTCAGCACATTGTGGCCTTGTTCATAGTCGATATTATTGAATGTTGGCTTTTTCTTTTTGTTATTAATGCTTCCATTATTTTTAGCCTTTTTTTACATGTAGATGAGGCTTTTTTACATGTGACGTAATGGAATAACCTGTCACCCCCATGAGTGACTACACTATAGGTAGTAACTATCTATAAGTTTCTGTAAGGAGATTGCTGGGATCTGTTTAGTACGACTCAGACTTACGCAACTACCAACCTTCCAATAGCAGCACTCACTACTGGATTGACTTGCAATGACCATGCACATAACTGTACCTTATTTCTTATTGTACTGGTTATTACAATAAACCTTAACTTATTTATCCACCATATTTGTCAAGTATATATTCCTATTAGCACAGAATATAACACTATGATAGTCATATTTTTCATAAGTATGTTGCAGACAAAGTTTCAGAGGCTTCCATGTGTGTTTAAATGGGTCCTAATTAAAATATAGTCAGAGTGATGTAATGTGAATCTTCTTGATAGGCATGTATTGATATGTCCAATATAATTATTCCTGAATTTGGTTTAATCAGGAACACTGTTCCTTAAGGGGCATGTAAATTCATAAATAATATTGATCCTCTGTTTATATATATATATATATATATATATATATATATATATATATATATATATATATATATGCACACATACACACACAGACTACCTGATTAAGTTGAACAAGATAAAATAAAATCCTGACTTGTATGCACACCACCTGATGCAGAGAGGAAAGAATTTGATATGCAATTCCAATTTTGGGTTTTCTATTAAAAATTATTTTTAATTAAAATCTGTTAAGTGCTATCCTAAGCATGGGAATATTTAAGACATTCCATAAATAAAAAATTAATTATTTCTACAATTATAAATATTTGCCAGTAACTATAGAATCTCAACAGATTCTGCCTATATATATATATATATATATATATATATATATATATATATATATGCATGTGTGTGTGTTTTTTAATCTCTTTAAATATTATTTTTAGTGGATACTCATATTTGAGTAGATAATCTGTTTATTTATTAACTAGTATATTTATTTATTTATTTCATCTGAATGTTAAGAAAATTTTATTAAAGAATATTTATGTTCTCTGGCAGGATTCGAACCTGTACTCCTCCTCCTGTATGCTATGACCAAAACTGTACCTTTAAACAAAACTTCTCTCATCATAGATCTCCGGAATTTTTTAATATCTGCATAGATTCATATCTAAAAGTAAACAAAATGTATTTTCTAAGGAAAGTTATGGATTTTTATTAATCTGACATATTTTTTCCTAATCAAATATGAGTATCTACTAAAAACAATGTTTAAAGTGATAAAAAATCTGTCAGATTAATAAAAATCCATTATTTTCTTTAGAAAATTTGCATATATATATATATACATACATATATACATACATACATATATATGTCTAAAATTTATTATATTTATAGGGGATGGTTTAGGCTCAATATCACGTATAGTGTGTTTGTCGATATGTGGCTATAGAAATCAACACTGCATGACAAGTGGCAATTTTATGCTTTAAGTGATCATCAGACCATTATAATGATACAATTTTAGTATGTTCATTAATATAACATAGCAATTTCTGCCTGAATTTCTAGGATGAGAAGTTATTATTTACACTATTTAAATTCAGACTATAGTCTTCATCTTTGTTGTTGGTATCACAATGTTTCGGCAGTTGTGCCCTCTGGCCTTCATTGAGTGTATATCGATCTGGGTAACGTAAAGAGAATTCTAAATTTAGCCCTTTATTTAATCTACAAGGGTTGGCTGTTCTCATTCCACTGCCAAGTCTTGCCCATTTTCACTGAGTCCAAGTACACAGTGCCAGGCTCAGGGATTGAACTTACAATAACTATGTAACCAAATTTATAAATCAACTCTTTAATCCACTAGGACAATAACCGAGTTGATTAAAGCATTGGTTTGTGAATTTGGTGACATTGTAATTGTATTCAATCCCTGGGCAGGGTAGTGTGTACTTGGACTAAGTGGAAATGGGCAAGCAATAAATGAACAGTACTAAAAATAAGAACTAGACTAGATATTCTTAGACATAAACAGTTGTACAAGAACAGTTTACTCTTATAAATTAAATAAAGGGTTCAGTTCAGAATTCCCTATAGGTTACCAACATCAATTATATACCTGATGGAGGGCATAATGGCTGAAATGTTGTAATAACAACAAAGATGAGGACAATAGTCTGAATGTAACTAGTGTAAATAATAACATAGTAACTTGGAGAATGCAATTTCCAGTCCAATTAGGCCATTGGTGTCTGCATAATTCAAGTATAACTCTCCCTACCAAAAAAGGGAAGATAACTCAAGAGCTATTAACTGATAATTACAGAGTTGTTCATCTTTATTTTCTTAAGAAGAATAAGCAGAAAAGACTCTTTGACCTACTTGTATTTTGCGGTTTATCCAAGTTACAATGAAAGCTTAACTTATCGACAGCACAATTGTAACTTATTACAAAATGTTAATTAACAGCTTTATTCTGGCTTGAGTACAGGACAAATGAATTAAAACATGCAAAGTGTTTTTTCACCAGATTCTAAAAATCCAGAAAAATTTTAATTTTATCCCTTTTAAATAAAAGCTTCTTTTAAATTTAAATCTCTCCTCACAGATATACATACAGACACACAAACAAGTGGGGATCATTAATTTTATATCCCAGCACAAAGCTATGAACTAAAAGTTGATAAAAATTTTCAATGTCTATTACCTGATCTAAATGATTACTT
Organism: Acanthosepion pharaonis; assembly: GCA_903632075.3. Classification (NCBI taxonomy): domain Eukaryota; kingdom Metazoa; phylum Mollusca; class Cephalopoda; order Sepiida; family Sepiidae; genus Acanthosepion; species Acanthosepion pharaonis. The sequence continues at coordinate 1,345,940 of CAHIKZ030003021.1, read as the reverse complement.
GTGACCTATATAGAGAGCCCACAAAAGGTGTAATGGTGCAGGATCTGATGAGCAAATGTGACATGAAAATGACAGTCATTATATAACATAGACATGGGGATAAACACTATCTACAAATGTGCTACTTTTAATACTGAACACTCTGAACATAAATATAGCAAAATTTGGAAAACATGCACAAACATGCCTGCAAGAAGACATAGTGTTAAAATGAAAAAATTTATTAGTAAAAAATTGTTTTCACATTTATTTCTTTATAAATTGGTAAATGATAAATATTGTATTAGTTCAAAAAGTATTAGTTTTTAAAATGTTGTAAATATAAAATTATTCTTGTAAATCAACAATCTAATAAATAAATAGTGTTTATTATTTTTGTTGTAAATTCTCAAGAACAAAGAAAATATAAAAATTCACTTTCATCATATGTTTAGGGTTTATTCCAATTCTAATCAATGCTTTTTAAAACAATAAACATTGCTGAAGAGTGAAAGTAGTTAAAAAAAGCAGTGCGATGGGAAAAAACCATCCTTTTGACACTATATCTGATTGCGGGCATGTTTGCCCATATTTTTAACACACACAAACGCACGCACACATACAGACATATATTTATTACTTCAAACATTTTTTTTTTTTTTTAGTCGATGCACATATTTGAATAGATGCTCTGTTTATTTTGAATAGTATTTATTTTTTGCATTATTAGATATAAGTAATTACAATACCGAATCTCAGGAATATAGACAGTATTTATTTTGTTTACTGGCCTGAGTACATGAGAAAATAGTGTAGGAGAAACCACCATCTGATCTAATGTACTTCAGAGTTCAGCAAGATCCAAATATTCTTTTAAGCAATGGACATCTTCTTGCTCAAATCTGCTCAAAATTCCATATGTACTAAATTTATTTTTGTATCCGAAAAATAATTAAAATTAATTCCTAGAGAATTAAAGGATTTTTATTTTGTAAATGCAAAACATAACATTTAAGTAATAACAAATAATGTCAGATTAAAAACAAAATTTCCTTTTATTTTATATATATATATATATATATATATATATATATAAAATAAATGCAAATGTCAGTGTGATAGAGTGACACACTGACATTCACATTTATTATATTGGAATCAGGTTGACTCAGTTAGCAAATTAAAAAGATTCCAGGCCAGATTTGGACCTGCAATCCTGAAATTTTGGATTCTCAAGTCTTCATTACTGCGATTGTTTTCAACAATTTTTTTACATTAATTTTTGCAGCAAATGTTTTTGTACGATAACAATTTTTATAACTTGGAAATAAATTTAAGAATAATTGAAATTAATTGCAAAATCCAGCAAAAGTCACCCATGAAATAAAAATAATTGTTTGTATGGAAAGTAAGGACCTACGTACATCAAACTGCCTTTAAATTAAGTAGCAGCAGAAAAATTATCATTGAACTTTTAAAAGGTAAGATTAAATATTATTGCAATACTTAAATGCAGCAATCAATTTTGAGTTCTTCTGTAGTTCATTGTTTCCTATCCGATGGCCCAATCAAGAGCCCTCCACAGGACCTAGCTTAAATGCCCCCATGAATTCCAAAATCCAAAAGTTTTTCAGGTGCTAACATGACTTAACACAAATGTAAAATTTCAGAAAGCACTGACAAGTTTTTTAGGTGATATACAGCTGTTGTAAGTGACTTCATCTGCCCTGGTTGGGGGTTACCCAGCCCGGCTACACCACCTACATTGACACCAGTTTTTGTAAGCAATTGTCACAGCAACACCTTTGTTCATGGATTACTTACCAGATGTTTCATGCTAAGTAAAGTTATTATTGAAAATCTCAAAAAGTCCTGCAGATACCCATATTAGTAGTAAAAAGAAAAAAAAAAAGCATTTATGTTTATGAATATCACAAAAAGTCAAACTGTTGAAAAAAATAAACAGAGGTGTAAGTGTGAAGCATCTGACTGAGGAATTTGGTGTTGGAATAACCACCATATACAACTTCAGGAAACAGAAGGAGAAATTGTTAAAGTTTTATGCTGAAAGTGATGAACAGAAATTAATGAAAAATAAAACACTGCACAGATCAAAAAATGATGATCTCAATCATGTACTGATGAAGTGGATTCGACAACGTCATAGTGAACATATGCTGCTTATATAAAACTACCTTCAGGGTAAATGTATACACAGTTTTATGAAATGTAAAGGGTTATTTGTGTTTATGCTTGGGTTCCATTCCCAAGTTGCCCCATTTTACAGATGCTGCATACAAATTAAATAGCCTGTATTCCAAAATCCTCAAAAAATCTAAAAACCAAAGCAATTCTGGTCCCAAGAATTTCAAATAATGGATTCTCTCTCTCTCATATATATATATATATATATATATATATATATATATATATATATATATATATAGTTTATGCAAAACTAGGTAATCCGTATGGGTAGACCCAAGGAGGATGATATCCGGAGAGCTCAATGTAAATTCAGAGCAAATATGTTTGAATAAAAACAGACCACTTTAAGGTTCCATGTAATAAATTATTTCACCACAGCTCTTTTAAAGGGCTCTGGAATTTAAGAGAGGAATTTAAGCTTCGGTTTTGAAACTGAAATTTTTGTGTTGCAATGGAGACATATTTTTTAAAAATAATTATAATATATATATATATGTGTGTATGTGTGTGTGCGTGTATATAAGCAATGTGGACATATGTATCTACACTAGATGGCAATAATGTTTCATGCTTAAACACAATTGTCAGTATACACTGACTGTATTAATGTACACTCTGTCTCCAATACTGTGCACTTTTTGCCCATAAATACAACATACTTTGAAAACTACAACACATGTGTGTGCTTTTGTGTGTGTAGATATGTGCACACATACCTTATAAAGGTGCTACTTTGCAAATAACTGGGTCCAGGAAATGTGCATTAACTTGATAAGTGAAATAAAGATGTTTAAAATAAGTAAATAATTAAGAAAAGAAAAAAAAATTTGAAAGGAAGTAGCATAGCAACGCTAACTGTTGTTGGTATGTCCAACATTGCTTGCACAGCACACATTTTTCAGCTGACAGGAAACTTTGGGTATAAATAGTAGGGGCCCCTCTCTGGCTCCAGGTATGTAGATATTTGCAAGGTTGAGAGCAAACTATCAGATTTTGCTGTCTTGAACTGAAACTTTCTTTTTCATTCTTCAGCTAGCAGGAAAGGAATGTGTACGCCAGAAAAGCAAAAAACAAAATTTATATCATATATATATATATATATATATATATATATATATATATATATATATATGCCCAGCCCAATATCCGAAATAGAATATCCGTGGATAGAAAAGGATAAATAGAGCCTTACTGAACTCAATACTCTTCATAGCAAAGCAATAATGCACACCGGATCATTTTATTGGTATTTCTCTAATATGAATACAAATACACAGGCTGATACACAATAGATGTAATACACACTGTTTAAAGTAAAAATAAAAATGAAGCATCTGTTTCAAATATGAATAGTAACTATAGTAACGTTAGTAATATATATGTATGTATGTATATAGCCAACTATGAAAACAATGAGACAAAGTGGAAAATTTTATTAACAATGTGTTTTGCTGGAGAGCATATGCTCTCTTTGGCTTCCTCAGGTTAAAATGAAAGAAAGATAAAATTGTGTTTGAGAAAAATTCCTTGGGATCTTGGAGGTTAAATGGGAATAAATCAAATTAATTACTTTAACTTATCACCTTCCCATGTCCAGACTTACAGAGTATCTGTCCACCTGTGTGTTTGTTTCTTTTATCTATATATGTATTAGAGCCATTTGGTTTTGTAGGATTTTTAAATCAGGGATTTTTTTTTGTTATATATCACATGTACTTTTAAGGCATCCACTAGGAGTCTCTACCCAGCCGCTGAAGATTGTGTTGTGCATGAAACTTTGAGTGATGCTACCTGTGAGGAATTATATATATATATATATATATATATATATATATATATAATTATATATATATATATATATATATATATATATATATATATATATATATACATACATACATACATATATATTACTAACGTTACTATAGTTACTATTCATATTTGAAACAGATGCTTCATTTTTATTTTTACTTTAAACAGTGTGTAAGATCTATAGTAAGAATGAATCTTCTAGATGTTACATAATTTTCATTGCTGTACATTTTTATAATTGTTGCATTTTATTACTAATCTTTTATTATGTTCTTCTTATTATGTTGTTAATCTATTATTATGCCTATTCTATATATTAAACTTTACAATAGGTACATCAGTACTGGAGGGAAAAAAACAAAACCACAGGCCTCCATGTGAGCTGTGGTTTAAAGCATCCAGTTATAGAATATATCCCATGTAAGTAAGAGATGAACTTGTATATTCTTTACAAATGCCAAAGAATGGTGTTCTAGTCCATGTAACCAGATATGCTGGGTTCCATCTATGTGGAAGATTAGTACAATACCAACCACTATTTGACCTAAAGTAGGCTTATTAAATATCACTAACAAAACACTTATATAGCAACCTTAGAGATAAACACCAACTCAGAGATAATAGAAATTAATTCCTCACTTACCAACAAAGATTAAAATCTATCATATCAAACAGTTCAGTATAGGCAGGCCTAGGGGTAGAGGTTATCAGTAAACACCTCTGATACACTTGGCTCCTGATGACTCCAGAATTAAATATGATTATAAAGGATTGAATTATAAAATCCTAAGAAAAAGGAAAGTTTTGTTAGAAACAAAAGAATTATTTACATTATTTACTATTGTCCTCAGCTTTGTTGTTATGTTTCAGCCACTGTACCTTCTAGACTTCATCAGGTATATATCAATTCAGGTAAACATTAGGGAATTTTGAACTTATTTTTCTTTTTTAGATTGATTCATTCATTTTCTACAGCTTATCAACCCTTTGCAGGTTATTTAAAGCCAGAAAATATTTTTAGATTGTAATTTTTTTTTTGAGATATTAATGATTTATTGATATAGGTCTTACTAACTGACTCATACCTGGGGGGGGGAGTTGAATTCATACCTTTACCATGAGTATTTGCACATAAGTGAATATAACAAACCAAACCGGAATTGAAACTTGGCTCTCCAATTAACAATTATGAGCCACTATCCATTAGACCACATGCACACTCAAGCTTACAGCACCTGGTATTCCCAAGTGATAACTGATCTATGTACTGACCAGGCTCGACATTGCAAAAAATAAAATAAAATTTTAAGTCATTTAAAAAAATAAAATAAGATTTTAAAGCATTTAAAAATAAAATAATTTCATTCATGTTTAATTTTGGCTTTTGAAATTGTTGTTTTTTTCTTTAATACATTCAATTTATTTTCTACTAAAAGTTTTGTAGTAGTTAGTAAATCCATTTTTGTATTTTGACTAATAGTTATAAGCCACTCAGTTAAATGACCGTTCTCAAAAATTCATTCAAATGTGTAAATTTCACATAATATGGCAAAAATGGCCCACCGATTTTGGTTATATAAAACTAATTAAAAGAAACAAAATACATAAACAAATGAAACACTGAATCCTTTAAGATAACTGCTTTTGTAAAGTAAAATAAAAACCAGTTTTAAGTGCATTAACAAATTGCTTTCATTATATAAATTCTGATCCTAAAGAAAAAAATAATCTGTAAGCGATATGATTTATTTATAACAAAAAAGCTAAGCTATATAAAGCACTTCATCAACTAAGTGAATGGTCCCACATTTTTAACCTTAATACAATCAAGTAATAAGTTCCGCCTATTTTTCATGTATTATAAGTGTATTAATAATAAAATTATGAGCTTGTAGATGGGGAACAATAACATGCTGTCATTAATTTTAAGTCTTTAAAAAAAAAGGTATTTTATGAGCAATAGTTTTAATCCTCATTTAACAACTTAGAGTTTACTTTAAGAGCATGAAAATTAATCCCAAGCTTTAAAAAAAAATTTTTTTTGTTCATTTTTCTTTAATCATTTCATCCCAAGGAAGATGATAAAGTCACTAAGATGCAAGGTTTACTGAGAATGAAAGTTTAGTGAGGAGAAAAGACAATAAAAGAACAAGATGAAAAAAGATGATGGCAATGCTTATAAATTTCATATGACACTCATAGTTCTGGTTAATAATACTGTAAAGAAACACTGAAACAAAAGGCTGTATCAAGAACAGGTTTAATCACATGAGAGATTAATAATACAATAATAGAGAATACCACAGTTCAGTGCAGCAGTGCATACACCTCAAATGCTACACCTTGCGACCCACTTTGCAACGAAATGTTCCTATGAGCAGACATTCTGCTCATAGCAGATGGATGAATCCATGTTCAATAATTAGCGCAAAGAAGATCAGTTGTCCTTCTACATGACAGTGATTGACATTGCATTTAACTTTTTAGAGATCATAATTCACAGGATAGCAAGAAGCTGGAAGAAAGTTCCATAAACAGGAGAAAATACTATTAACAGAGAACTTATGGTTACAACTAGCAATTTCAACATGAAATTATGAAACCTAACTGCCAATCTAACACTGCATTTAAATTTCTGAAGCTGAAGTACCAAAGAGGAAAGCACATCTGAACAATTGTTATGAAAATATTTATAGAAAAGGCCTAGGGAAGCTATGTAACAGCAGTAAGAAAGTGACTGAAACTGAAATATCAGGTCAGGACTGATAACATTGCAGATTCTTCTTATATAGCAGGTGCACCAGACCAGTTGTGGCTGCACTATTCAATGCAGGGAAAAATGGTAGATTTATAAACATGCAAGATGGATTATCAGGTGATTAGACTGTATAATCTCTTAATCATTTAAGCTTAAAACAACTGATGTTCAAACACATGAAACAGGAACTAAAGAGTACTTGACATGACCCACTTCCAGAAATCAAATCTAATGACCAAGCATCAAGGTTTATTTTAGCATCCCTTCTTTACTTATCCAAGAAATTTTCAAAAATCCTTCATATTCAATAATACAATAATCATTGGCTACTTTTTTTCAAAGTATGCTTAAACTGTGTAGAGGAAGCAGGCATTATTAAGTGTAAAATTCTCAATAACGATAGGAGGAGGAAGAACAGGGCAAAATAATATAAGGCAAGACAATATAAGGCAACTATAAGACAGTAACAAAGTAGAAAGTTCACAAAAAAGAAACAGTGTTCCCACACAAAATTGATGCAGTCAAGTGATTATAGCCTTCTAACTTTAAGGCAAGAAAGAAAAAATGTATGGGTAACATCAAAAATTGTCCAATTTTATTGGCTAGGAAGAAATCCCAGCATCTCTATCTATAAAAGGCAGGGTGTGTGTGTGTGTGTAACGAATGGACGGCCACAATTTTCGACGGAATTGCACCAAAATTTACATGCACATGCTCCAAGTTAGCGGGAAGGCCAAGACTGACTCTGCATTTCCCAACTCCCATTGATAGTGGAAATAATCGGTTTTTTCATGCTTTTACGGCAGTTTTCATATAGTTTGCACCCATTTTCTACTGGCCAGAGTGAGAGCCTATAGCTGGCTGCCACGAATATGCAGGAAGATTTTATTGGCCAGCATGAGAGCCAACAACTGACTAACACAAATGTTAACTAGCATGCTAGCATGCAAAACAAATCGATAGCTGCATTCGTCACAAGTGGGAAAAATTTAAATCTGCATGGTACTTTACTCCAATTGGCTCATTCGCTCAATGTTGATTCTGATTTCGCAGAACTGGGTTTGGTGTGAAAAAGTATTTGTTGTTAACATTCTTTTTTCATTTGGTTTTTCCAGTTACAAGTCCTTTTTTAAAGCTGATCATTTTATGTTCATTTTGTTTAGTTCTTTTTTCGTAACAGATTTAATGTTTAGTATAGAGCTTAGAAAAAATTTGCAGTGTGAGATAGACAAGAAGTAAGGCATGTAGCAACATCAGCACGGCAAAGGGCACTCCTTTAAAGGCAAGGAGGGGCAAAAATATTTTAAGTCAAGTGATAGCGATTGCTGTATGAGTTGTACGATTTTTGAATCAAGCACGGGCAATGCCGGGCCATGCTGCTAGTGCATCTATAAAATTTAACTACAAATTTGGGGAGCAGAGGTTTTTATCATTCCCAAAAATTTTAACCAAGAATCTGATAGGGTAACTGGCTAATCCCTGTTATAAATGCCGGCTCAGACACATTTGTGCTTCTTCACCACAGTTTTTGGTTGGTTTGTTTTGTTTTATGGCATATCAACCTCAATGGATTATTTAATGCCGACAAGATTTTTACAATAGATTTGTATAAATAGAATATGTATTCTTTGTAAGAAATCAGTTTGTAGATCAGGTTTCACTGACATATTTTTGTAAAGGCAGGTTTTGTTGAGAGTTTGGTTTCATTGACATATTCTTTTCAAATACACATTTTGTAAAGAAATTGATTTTATTGACATTCTCAATTTGGTTTATATTTTTTGGTATAGGCCCACTGTTATAAGAAATAACATCAACTTTCACTTTCTCAAAGAGCCCATACATGTTGTTTATATTATAGCATTTTTGTCTTGAGAGAGCAAAGTCTGAACACCCAGTTAATATATATTTAATAGTGTATGCAGTTTCATATACTTGGCATACTGGTTGATCTTCATTGTTTAGCAGTTAGGGTTATGCTCATATGGCCAATGCATAAACAGGTCAATATTACCTCTTCCTTTCGAAAGTCAACTTCCATTCTCCTAGTTTGGGCTGAATTGTGAAGAGTTTATCATGTGGAATATCCTTCCAGCACTGTTGCCATTCCTTTTGAATATATCTGTTAATGACCTCCTTAAAGTGTATAAGATTTTGGTCCTTGAGTCTACATCCATATCTAAAGCTGATTTGGCTGCTAGGTCTGCTTCATTGTTACCTTTCACTCTAGTGTGGCTAGGAATCCAACATAGTTTGATGTCTTTATGTTAGCAATTTTGCATAATAGGTTTGATAATGAGTTGGTTGTTAGATTTTTTTTTTCTTTCAAAGCCATCAGGACGGATTATATTTACTCTGTGTGATGATATTGAGAGATTAGCTCTATTGTATAAGCCTCTGCAGTGAAAATAGAGATTCCCTTTGGGAGGTGCTTTGTTATTTTGTAATATTGTGGCTCACTGCTGCATATCCTGTCTTGTCGTCACACTTTGACCCATCTGTACATACAGGTGTATGGTTAGGGTAGTTTTCAAACATGCCCTGAAACTTGTCCTGAAATGTGAGGGGTACATTTTTTTCTTTAGGGAGTTTATTTAAAGAAAGACTTTGGGTTGCTTGATTGTCCATGGTAGAATACTGGCTGCAGTCATTTCTTGATATGTTTGATAACACTTCAGCAATGGATTTCATCCTGAATCCGTAGGGTTTTATTGTATTGTCTTTTTGTTGGAATAGATCAGTAATTAGGTTCATAGGTACTACTGTAAGCTGGATTAGTTGGGCATGATTTTATTTTGATATAGTATTGTAGTGCCAGTTTAGTGCACCTTAAATGTGGAGGTGTCTCATTAGCTTCTGTGTATAAGCTCTCCACTGGGGATGCCCTAAAAGCCCCAAGTATTATTCTTGATGGTAAGTTGTGTTGAGTATTTTTAAGCGATTTTCTGGCCACACCATATATGAAACTAGCATAATATTCACTATGGGCCACTACATGCTGTTACATTTTATTTTTAAATATTTTACATGTAGAATGAATGTTAACTTTTTGTCAAAGATTTTGCCTAGGAATTTGTGTTGTTCCACTACTGGGATTTCTGCTCCATCCAATTTTAAACAGAGGTTGTTGTGCAAATCTCTTAATTTGCAGAAATGTAGGCATTTTGTTTTCATTTTGGGAAAGGTAAAACCATTTTCAGTGGCCCATTTGTGTATTTTATTTAGGCATTTTTGGAGTTGTTTTTCTATGGTATGTGTATGTTAAGATCTGTACATTATTAGAACGTCATTAACATATAAAGAGCATCTCGCTCCTGGGCTTAGAGATTTAACCATGCAGTTGATTTTTATGCAGAATAGGGTCACCAAAAGAATGATTCCTTGTGGAACCCCTTCATCTTGTTTTTGCAGTTGTGATAGTGTAGTTCCTATATGGACTTGAAACTTTTGGTCTTCCAGGAAATTCTCTGAATTGAGTCAGCCTTCCTTTCAGGCACAGTTCATGCAGGTCTTTCAAGATACCAAATTTCCATATGGTGTTGTAAGTCAAAAAAGACTGCTGTGAGATGTTCCTTCTTAATAAGGGCTTCTTTTACAAAGGTTTCTAGGCATATTGTGGTCCATGGTGCTTCTTTTTGTCTTAAAAGTACATTGCAAGTCACTGATTAAGTCCTTAGTTTCCAGATACCAAGTCAAGCTGTTGTTGACCATTCTCTCCATAGTTTTACATAGGCAACTGATTAATGCTATCAGTCTGTATTTTTCAGGGTCTGTTTCATCCTTTCCAGGTTTTGGAATAGGGATGATGAATGACTGTCTCTATATTTCTGGGAAGTTACCACTTGTCCATATGTTGTTATACATTTTTAATAACAGTTGTAATGATTTGTTGGGTAAATATTTTATGAATTCATAGTGGATATCATCTGGGCTCACAGCTGTATTGTGAGCTTTCTTTAAGGATTCATTTAGTTCCTCTAGAGCAGTGGTTCTTAAACTTTTTCAACCTACTTGCCCCTTCCAATTAGCCAACCAAGTCATTATCCCACTCCCATAAAATGTAGCCAAAAAGAACAGAAAGCAAGTGGTTCCATGAAGAGAAAGCAAGTGGTTCCATGACAACATTTTTCTTTTTATTTAAAAAAAAGAAGACATTAACAAAAACTTAATAGGAATTTTGGACTTGTTTTTGTGATACTAAGTGATCAATATCAAGGAGAGTCCATCGTAAAGCATGCTTCAGATCGGAGCTAGCATTCAGATGACTGTGGAATTTTGTTTTAACATTGGCAAGTACAGAGAACCCTGCCTCACACAAATAAGTTGCAGAAAACTGCATTAACACTTTCAGTGCATTGCTGCCCAGTTTGGGATACAGAACGGAAACAGACAACCAAAACCTCACCAGCTCCACAGCATTGTAGCCATCCTTTGCAGAAGAGTCATGGTAGTGTTCAAGGAATTACTCCTGAAGTGCCTCTTCAACAGTTCCCACCTCACATCGAAATGGAATTCTGATTAAGAGAGTTTGAACATTCTTGGCAGGAATCCTCAGAAAATATCTTTGAAACTCCTTCTTGAAGAGCAGTGAGATGATCACCAACACAATCACTCAAACTTACAAAAGACACAAAATTACCCCTTTTCACTCAGCCCTTCCAGATATCAAATTTGGCCACAAATACCTTGATTTTGTCTGTCGGGATCAGAATGTTCATATCATTTCCTTGGAACTTCTTGTTTTTATTAAGCTCCCAAAAAACATTGACCAAATAAGCCAGTTGAATTCAGAAGTCATCATTTCTCAACTCTTCCAAAAGAATAGTCTTTCCTTGTTCCTTGAGGAACAACACAATCTCATTAAACAGTTGAAGAACCCATCAAAGCATATTGCCTTTGGACAGCTATCAGACTTGCATATGAAAAAGCAAGGCATCATGTCCTGCTTCCAAATTTTGACAGAATTGCTGAAACAGCCTTGTGTTAAGAGCAGAAACTTTGATGTAATTGACCACTTTAATCACGATCAACAAGTCATCATGAAGGGATCTTGGAAGAATTTTTTCATGCCAGTGCTTCTCTGTGAAGCATGCATTAAGTAGATTAGGCTAGTGGATTATTTTGCTGGAAGAGGGTAACTTAGTGCTTGTTTTGAGCCATTGGCAAAACAGAAAATCCTCTTCAATTTTCTCTTCATGGATGAACCTCACAAAGACAAACAGTCAAGAAAGATTTGCAACATCAATTGACACATACATTTGGATTGCAAAGTGATATGTCCCGGAAAGGGATATATTTATTCGAAGTAGCAAAGTGGTTGTTCACTACTATAACCGAGTAGGATAATCTAGCAGGTAACCGTAATGGACTGGTCTTCGTCGTAGTGGTAGGCAATAGGTGTAGGCCAATAGGCAGCATCTCCCCTGTAACTCCACATCAGTCTGTATTTATGGCTGACACCAGACAATCATATTACTGTGAGGGGGAACCCAGGTGTATGCATATTCATTACATTACAAAGAAAGGTGACTTCTTAATTTTTGAAATCAATCATCACTTCATACTCTCTGCCAGATCGTCAATATGAGAGTGAATGGTGTCATTTGACATTGAGGTTTGATTCATCTTCTGATAGGCAGAGCCTCCCAAGAGTAGCTTGGTGCAGTTCAGCAAACATAGTTTTACCAATGTTTCCCCAATCGTATGTCCCTCCTTATTCTTTGAAATATCATAGGCAACTTCGTATGATGCTTTCACAATTACAGCTGTTTGGTTTTGGAAGGTTCCAGTTGTATCTAGTTGCTAGTTTTAAATTGGCCACTTTGAGCTTGAAAAATGCACGATCCTTGTCTTTGAATTCTGGATGGCTGTTTTCAAGATGTTGTTTCAACTGGAATTGTTTCATGGAGCTGTTCCCCAAAGTTTTCAAACAAAGAACACCTTGAGGTACCTACTCTCCATTCTGGATCAGGAAGGAAAACCCGAAATCTAACTACGAATCTTGATAACTGTTTTTTGGGACATTTTCTCCCAAGGAAAACAAAAAGAAAACAATAATGTCAAATTGTGTCTCAAAATTTGGAAACATTGAACAAATATAAAATTGCACATATGAATGCAAGCAAATATAGCTTGCACAGTAAATGATCTGATCCCAAATGGTAACAGCAATAGACTGACACAGGTTGATTAGGCCGTTAAAAAAAAGACAAACAAACAATGGCTGTTTGCTAAGTTGCTTGTTATAATATCACACCAAAAAATGCAAATCACACAAAACCTCCTTCAAAAAATTTCCCTGAAATTTCCTCCTGGTTAAGAACCGATAATCTAGAGTGAATGGCAGGTTATAGCTCTCAGCATTATTTGATTTAAAGTTTAGTTTTTGTTTTTCTGCTTTTTGTTTGAGCTTTAGAAATTGTTGGCTACCATTCTTGGCAGATTAAATTTTAGAGATTATTTTGGCTAGTTGGTCAGCAATATCCTTTTTGCTGGTTATTTTAGAGTTCTTTATCGAGAGGTGTTTTACAGTGTTTGTTTGGTATTTGCCTGATATTTTCTTTATCATATTCCAGACAGATCTTGTTTTTGTAGCAAAATTGATACTGTTGACATAGTTTTTCCCACATTCATTTTTGGTTTCTTTAATTATTTTCCGTGCTTTTGCTCAGAGTTGCATAAATTACAGCAAATTAGAGGTTGTAGTTTGTTTGTTGAATTCTCTCAGAGCTGCTCTTCTTAGCCCAATTTATCATTAAACCAAGGTCTGTTGCGTTTTTTTGGTGCCGAATTTTTGGGGATGCATTTTTTTGCTGTAGAGACAAGGATTTCCATGAAATGTTTTAAGTCCTTGATGCTTCTTCCCTCAACCAGTTTTTAAGGACATCAGAAATTCATCCCAGTTCACTCTGCTTAATTTCCAATGGAGAGGATTTTTATCATTATGTTCTGAGTTTTGTAAGATGATTGGCACGTGATCGTTACCACATGATCAATCCAAGTATATTAATGGATCACATAGGGATAAGTCTATTGCCGAGTAGCTGCCAGTAAATGGATTTATGTAAGTTGGTGTTTTATCATTATAAATGCATAAATTGTTCTTATTAATTATTGTTTGTAAGGTCCTTCCTTAAAACCCCATATGGTACTGTGACAGTTAAAGTCCCCTGGTATCATAAAAGGTGCAGGGAATTGCCTTATGATTCCATGAATTTCAGCTTCATTTACTGGTTCAATCAGTGGGATATATACTGAACAAATGTTTATTGGCCTGTGTAAGGTCACTTTAAGAGCAGTCACCTGTAAAGTTGTTGTTAAATTTATTTTACTTTAAAATACATCATTCCTAACTAGAATGGAGGTACTGCCCGATGCTCGAAGCCCAGTGTCATATGTGTAGTTATATTGATAGTTTTCTTTTATATTCATTTTGTCATTTTGCTTAAGGAATGTTTCCTGAAGGCAAACAACTGCCAGTCTGTTATTAGCAGAAGCAGTTTATTTATGTTTGCCTTTATTCCACGAGTTCCATTAGATTATTTGATACATGAATGCTAAATGTTTTCGGTATTTAGCTTAGTACTAGCAGTAGAGCCCAGCGTTGCCCGGGGATATAACAGTAAGAGATAGATCAAGTATCCACCATCATAAAGACTGAAAAATAAAATTGACAAAGATTATTGTTTAAGGTTGACGGACACGCATGTCTTAATTAGTTTTTTTTTTACGAATTGGTTAAACCCAAACTCAAACAAAAACATTGTTTTCAATCGTTATGAGTCAACTGATTGAATAGAATTTTATTATAAACAATTGTCTTGTAAATGGAATTTTTAAAGCATTCTGAATGTAAAAATAAAGAAAAAAGTGTGCAAGACAATAAGAAGCACTACATGCCAAAAAAAAAAAAGTGAAGTTTTGTTGAAATCAGTTGAAAAATGTAGGTAGCCTTTCTGTAATCTTTTAGTTTTACAATTTATGATTTTTACTTATTGAATACAGTAAAAAAAATTGCATATTTTGCTTGTGGTGATTCATAATTAGAATTCTGATTTGAATATATTTTCCACTCGTTGTTTCTAATACAAAAAATATTAACTTTATTTGGGTTTATTAATTATGATCTAACAAATCTTATTCATTTAGTAGCCTTCTCTGTAATATATAATAATCTTTTACAATTTATGATTTTTACTTATTGAATACAGTAAAAAAATTGGACACCATGTGTATTTAAAGTAGTTTTTCCGTTCCAGTTATTATTTTTAGTTAGGACTTGTGTATGTTTAGATTTCATTATCTTTCCCTAAAGATAAAGAATTTATCCGATGTTTGTATTCGTACAATCAGTAGAGATCATTAGATTATTGTTTAAGGTTGACGGACACGCATGTCTTAATTAGTTTTTTTATTTTTTTTTATTTTTTACGAATTGGTCAAACCCAAACTCAAACAAAAACATTGTTTTCAATCGTTATGAGTCTACCGATTGAATAGAATTTTATTATAAATAATTGTCTTGTAAATGGAATTTTTAAAGCATACTGAATGTTAAAAATAAAGAAAAAAGTGTGCAAGAGAATAAGAAACATTACCTGCCAAAAAAAAAAAAAAAAGTGAAGTTTTGTTTTATTGGCTAAAAAATATAGGAAATTTGCTCCCGTTCTTTTTTATAGATACAAGTAAAAAAGAACGTTAAACATAAAAATGTCTTTAATAAATAAATTGTCGGACTTTGTCCATTTCTTAATATATATATATATATATATATATATATATATATATATATATATATATTTCACCATCTATGAGGTAAGAAAAAATAGTAAGAGAGAGAGGTCTCCCTAAGTAGGTTAACTAATGAGAAGGGAGCCCCATTGCCTGATGGAGTGAAGGTCAATTTTGAATTCAGAGTTTTTCTTTCTCCTAGACCAGTTGCAAGCCAAGGCTATAGAACCCAGTCTGTCCTGTTATTTACCCATAGCTGGGTGGGGTGAAGAAGAGCATCCATACTTTACCAAAGATATTAGCACATAAGTGAATGAAATGGATCCAACTGGAATTCAAACTCAGCTCTCTGATTTCTCAATCCGAGCCTCTATCCATTGCTCCACCATAAAAATATAGCAATATTTTATTAATTCTGCAATTACAATGTACTTACAAATGCTCTGCCATTTTTTGTTTATGGTCAATACTTCCTGGATATTAAACTAAACAAATAATATTGAGTGATAGGTTTTGATTAATTAATCCAACAGATTTTATTACTTAGATGGTGTTATTTTTTTTTTGTTTAATAGATACACATTTTTGAGTAAACAGTAGATTCATTTATTTTCATCTACTGGCCTGAATATTCAAGAAATTTTATTAAAAAAAATATTCACTTTCTGCACCTGCAACCCCTTGGCAGGAGAAAACGTCATTAGATCTGATGTCTTTTAGACAGTCTTGGCCACTGAACACATCAACCAAAGTCAAATAGTGCCTTATAAATGTAATCAAGCAAAGTCAAATAGTGCCTTATAAATGTAAATCTTTCTCAGACTCTTGAAGCATTCATATCTGATGAGTTTCATTTCCTAATATAAACAAAGCAATTTCTAAAGAAGTGATGAATTTTTATTTAATCTGACAGATGGATTATGGGTATCCATTAAAAAAAACAAAAAATTGTTTAAGTAATTATATATATACATATTTAAGCAGCATATCTTCATTCAAGCATGTTTGGTTGAATAATCTAAACATATTATGTTTATTTTATTTTAATGCTCTCAAATTCATGGATCAATTTCTTAGTGCTGTTACAAAATTGAGTAAGAAAGACACCATAGTTTTGTTTTGGTTATTTCCTTTATTTTCCCAAGTATTTTCAATTTCATCCAAAATCATCTTCAGAGGTGAATTGCTAAAACAAAAAATGAATGTCATTGATAAGTGAATATTTTTGCATGAAACATGCTCCATTATATTCACTTTAAAAATTAATGTTAAGAATATGCAAATGAGTTAATTTAATTTATATTTTTTTTATTATTAATGTATTTAAATACTTAACTGGCAATATATATATATTTTTTTTAAATTTAAAAAGAATATTTTTCAATTCACAAAACATTGATTTTATAAACATTTTAAAACATTGTTGCTATACTCATAATTAATTTTATTTAGCGTTGATTACATTTTTTTTATATAGAGTGCTTCAAGAATTTGAAGTTTTTGTTTTTTATTTTCATGGTGGCATATACTTGTATTGTCAATTAATATTTCTCTAAATCATGAATGTAGACAGGAATATTCTTTTAAATGTTGTGCAATAGAACTAGAATCCGACATGTGTAAAATAAGCCTTCTTGATAATGTTATCATTGTGAAACCAACATATATATTTATGTTTTTGTCAGAGATACAATCTCCCAAAAAACATTTAAATTGATATACAATATTGGCTTTTAGCAAAACATTAGTTGATGGAGAAGAGTTATTGCAGATGATTAAGTTGTTTGTATTAAATTTAGTATAATATATAGTTAGTTTTATTTTTTTAATGGGATCAGTGGGGGATATATTAGTACTTAGGATTTTTTTCATCTTGTTTGTAGTTAAAGTGAATTTGATTGTGATATAATAGGTTGATATCTTTAGGGTTATTTGAGGAAGTATTATGTGGTTTTTTATTTATGTTAATATTTCTAATAGCTCATCTAATTTGTTCATTAACAATGTAATTAGGAAAGTCATTATTAATGAGAGTTTGTTTAATGTTTTTTAATTCCATATAGAAATTTTTTTTGTGGAAGAGTTAACTTTTTCATGGTTTATTAAATTTTATATAATCGCTGTTTTGTAATAGTCATGACATTCACTTTTATAGTTTAGAGTGCATGTGTTTGTGCTGGTTACTTTTTTTATACAGAGAGATAATAAATGTATTATTATTGGTGTTCCAATATATCAAGAAAAGGAATTCTGTTGTTATTGTTAAGTTCATATGTGAACTGAAGAACAGGATTTTTTGGGAAAAGTTTTATAGTTCATGTATTTCATCTATGTTTTCAACTAAGATGAGAATATCACCTACATATCTTAGATAGATGGAGGGTTTTTTAGTGGTATTAAATATAATATTTTCATATATATATATATATATATATATATATATATATATATATATATATACACACACACATATATATATATATATATATATATGATGGATTCTCCTGTCGAGTTCGACATATGAGGTTCTGACAACCACAAACTAATTATCTGCAGTTGTCAGAAAAACCAACACAATGGTTTGTTTCAAGTGGTGAAGGCTTGTGTCGAACCATCCACACTTTTTGGATCTGTCAATAAAAAAGTAACAGTGTAAAAGACTTGCCACAGAAACTCCCAACAACAGTCCTCATGTGTTAATATTGCGGAGTTTAACCTCTCCGGATCACAGTCAATATTAGCCAGTACACACCACTTGGTAGGCACATGCAATATAATAACCAGGTTAAGCTATCATGAGTTTCCCTTCCCATCTGAAGCCTTTTTATCGTGAAACCAACACTAAAAGGATTGCTAACCAAAGCTTAGAGAGACTCCTTTCACCCTCATTAAGAGCAGCTAGCCCGCCCAGTTTTCAAACTGGTACTTTACATATATATATATATATATATATATATATATATATATATATACAAACAGTCTTTTGCTCATGGTGATTTTCTAAGTGTAGCTTAGATATGACACAAGCCCGAAAGTTTGGAACACCCAGTGAGGATCGAACTCACTACTCAGTTGTAATTGATCTAGCAAGATAAACTTGCTAACCATTACACCACATCAAAGTGACAATCAGTCTTATGAAACCAAATTTGTTTTCTCTTAATTTCTCAGTTTTCATCATTAACACTATTTTTCAAAAAAAAATTTCTTGCCCAATTTAAAATCCCAAATGTCAAAATAAAAAAAATTTATCCAGAATTAAAGATGGAAACTAATTTGTGTTCCAGCACTGAAAATAGAACCAAAAATTAAAATCTCTATTAATAAACTCAGCACAGTTCAACATAAAACCAAAGATGTGCCAGTAGACGATGCCAATTTTTCAGTTGGGGAGGATATGCCTCTTTAAATTTGACATTTGAAATCCTGACTTTTGCCTGGATTCTAATACTGACCACTCGAGCCAGCAGAAAATACCACCTACCATAAATCAGGCCCTTATTAATAATTAGTATACATTTACTATTTTTTTATAATACCAATACAAGGCCCAAGAAGCGCTCAAGGTAGAGGACTACTGAATGGGGTTGTTATATGGATGTAAGAATTGTAGATTAAGAGAATATTAGTGGCTCTTAGGTAGAAGTTCTCTGAATGAAACACCCTTCTTACCAATAGAATATGAAGGGAATGAGGATGGTTTGACTGTGCACTTGGTTGAGAAGGTTTTAGCTGTGAACGTCTGAACTGGTAAAACTAAGGAATATAACTTGTCCAAACATTTTCCATGGAAATAGCAATAGAGTCGTGATAGGCTTGTTGGTTGGTTGATTGGTTGTTTAGAGGCATATCAACCTATATGGGTTATTTAATGCTGATATCTAAATATATTGTATACCATTTTTTTTTAGATAATAATGGTTTTAGTGATACAATTCTTACTAATTAACCCATAGGTTGGAGAACAGGTGGATTCATGTCTTTCCCACAGGTATTTGCACATAAGCGAATTATAACAAACCTAAATGGAATTGAAACTTGGCTCTCCGATTAACAATTTGGAGCCATCATCCATTACACCACCCACACATCCAAGCTAACATCACCAGATATTCCCAAGCAATCACCCATCTAGGTACTGACCAGGCTCAATGTTACTTAACTTCAGTGATCATACAGAAACCTAATGTGGCTGTAAGCCATATCACCCTCACATCCAAACTTACAGCACCTGGTATTCCCAAGCAATTACCCATCTAGGTACTGAGCAGGCTCGCTGTTGTTTAACTTTTGTACAGGAACCATGATGTAGCTGTAAACCTGATAAGCTTGTGATGTTGTGTCTAAGAGGAAAGTTGGATAATAAGTTATCAACTATAAGAAAGTGTAAACACTTTTAAACTTTGTCAAGACTGGAAAGTGAGGATTGTGTAGCTCCAGCACAGATATGGCAACAATACCCCATTTTTGGTCTAATCTGACACTTGTAAATATGGAGCCAGAATAGAAACATAGCTGGAGTCAAAGATTTCATATGCAAACTCTAGAGAACACTTACACAAAATGCCTCCACAAATCTACTCAAAGTGAAGTGTAAGGGATTTTCAACATAGTTAATTCTTTTGTGGTCATCAGAATAAATTTGGCAACTGATCACATACAAAAATTCGATTTTGGGGTTGCATGACTTCATTCAGACAATATTTGTTTTTGATTAAGACATACTTCCTTGGGGATGCATCAGTGTCTCTGCACCCAAAGCTAATTTTCTATTAACAATGTGGCCTTTTAAAAGCCTGCTCTAGAATCATATTTTATGACATAAGGTGTTGTTTTGTTCATTCATATATTACATGTTATCACCACCAATCGGACCCTGAACTATCACCAATCATAATGAATGGATGTTCCCTCAGTGTAGCCCTGTGCCATGAGAGCCTATTGGGCCTTAACCCAGACCTCATACATATGATCCATCACTAAAGATGCTGTAGAAATAGTCAGTTCCTGTACTGCTCCAATAAATACCTGACTTTGTGCTATTCTCTACCTGTACAAGAGCCAGATCAGGCCTAAAATGGCGTATTGCTGCTATATATGGGAAGCAGCTGCTCACTTTCTAGTCTTGATAGAGCCCAAAAGTGTCTTCATGTCCTTATGGGTGAAAAATTATTTTCCACACTACAAGCCCTTTCTTACAGACGAAATATTACAAGCCTCTCACCAGCCTATTGCTATTTTGATAGAAACTGCTCAGATGAACTACATTTCTTAATTCCACCAGTTCTAACCTTCACGGTTAAAACAATCCATACTATGCACATTGTAGCAAACCACCCTCATTCTTTTCAGATTTCCTTTGTGAGATGTAAGTTCCACTTGAGCAGCTTCTTCCTGTGAACCGCTACTCTGTGGAACCAACTCCCAAGAGGGTGTTTCCCTGATCATTACAATCTTAACCTGTTCAAGTCTAAGAGTAACTGTCATCTTCTATTGTGCCTCTTACTCTGTAATCCTCTACCTTGAGTGGCTTTTGGGCCTTGTATAGGATGAACATCATTGTAAAAAAAAAAATCACTAGAAATTAATAACTATTTTGATGCAACAAACACAGTTGTACTACAATTATAAAAGATAATGCAAGAGGTGGTTCATAAAATTCCTTGTGGATGTTGGCGAGTTAACACTATTTTACAATGTTAAATGAAAGCATAGATGACAAGTGGCATTTTGTGGTTTACCACAAACAAAGACATTGACATATACAGCAACAGGTCAACCTCATTCGTGTTAATGTTTTATCATGTCATTGTACAAATGAGGAAAGAAAAAATTAAAATAAACACGTTTCACTTGGTAGTTATACAAATCAAGTTGTGTGAAATGATAATTTAAAATTAAAAACATTGCAAGAGCTCTTTAGATTATAAAATACATTGCATGTTTTTTTATTACACTGTTGTGGATGGACTTAGACGTCTTTATGGAACTTACATTGACTGTTGTTGAAATATATATATACACACACACACACATTTTCAAGACCGTGTATTTTTTAGAACAGTAAGTACTTTCGAAAACTTTATGTTCCCACTGTCAGGCTGTAATTTTTTCCTTTTAGTAATACACCAGATCCATCTGACAACAATTTTATACATAAGGATCACATCATTCAATGGATTGTTAGTAAGTTAATGTTTATATTAAGTCTGTTAATATAACTAATTGATTCATTGTATGATTACCTCTTTATAATCATACTTATTATAAAACCCAGGTTGTGTGTGTGTGTGTACGTTTATATAGTGGATCGGATTTCCTACATTTTTCAACCGATTTCAACAAAACTTCACAGGACTACGTAAAATTACCTTGCAGTGGTTCTGACAGTGCCAAAAATTGGAAAAACACAATTGTTTTTGCATGAAATCAATTTGAAAACTTGGTAGTGTTTCTTATTGAATTTGAAAATTTAGTAGTGTTTCTTATTGTCTTGCACACTTTTTTCTTTATTTTTACATTCAGAATGCTTTAAAAATTCCATTTACAAAACAATTGTTTATAATAAAATTCTATTCAATCAGTAGACTCATAATGATTGAAAACAATGTTTTTGTTTGAGTTTGGGTTTGGGTTTGACCAATTTGTCAAAAAAAAAAAAAAAAAAAAAAAAACCTAATTAAGACATGCATGTCCGTCAACCTTAAACAATAATCTTTGTCAATTTTATTTTTCAGTCTTTATGATGGTCGATACTTGATCTATCTCTTACTGTTACAACGCCGGGCTCTACTGCTAGTATAAAATATATGCTGTCCAATATAATACGTTTACATATATATACCCCCAAAAAATTAATTTTGGTCGAGCACTCTGAAGAGAAAGTGCGAATTTGTAAACAGTGACTACTACTGCTGATAATGCAAAGCTCTTCTATTAATTGAACCCTCTCAGTCACTGGCATGTTTATTCAAAGAATAAATATGAAAAAATCCGCCTTCCTCTCTACTGGGCACTAATGGCTCAGAGGTAAAATCTCTGACTGATGCCAAATCAGTCAGGTTTTGATCCCGGCTTGAGACAATTGGATGTCTAGCCACACTAATAAGCTGTGATACAGTGAAACAGTCTGTCTGTGGATGACTATATATATATATATATATATATACACACACATGCACTTACATACCTCCAAATACAAACATTTATTATTTATAAATTTAAATACAAATATATATATCTAATATGTAGTTTCAAATATAATAGAAATGTATATACAAATATGACATGGGCAATCACGGCTATCCACAATTTTCTATCATTTGGTGTTCTTAACAATTGTTTTTTTTCCTATCCTATTCTGAAACTCATTTCAACAACATAAGCTCCTTATTTAGATTACTTGTTCTTTAACTTTGCTCCTTTTGCATTTTATAACCTATGGGTATCAAATTTGCCCTCTGTCTTCATTAAGTGTTTCAGATGTTTCAATAGTCTAAGTGCCTTTCTTTGTTTCTATTTTCCTTAAAACTTCCTCATTGCTCACATGTTCTGTCCCTAGTATTGTCAGTGTTTTTCTGTAAAACCACATCTCTGTTGCCCAATGTTCCTTCTTCATTTATGTGGAAATTTTCCAGTATTCATCTGTGAGGAAAATTCTTGCTCTGTACAAGGACTGATATTATATAGCAGTTCAGCACTTTTCCTTGTTTCTAATGAAATTCGTCTCTCTTAAAATTTTACTTAACTTTTGGAAGGCATTTTTGCTATTCCAATGTGCCTTCAGCTTTAGCTTAAATGTATTTTTATCCATTTTATTTCAAAGAGGCTACTGCTATCCCATAATAATTTTTAAATTTGGGGTGTATGAAATCTGCATGCAAATATAACAATTACTATAGGACAAAAGTAGTAAAAAAATGTTTTAAATTTCAGTAGTCTACAAGAATGTGAAAACAAAAAACAAAAAGAAAGTTACCATAATTTTAACAAGCTCTAGAGCACATGTCAGAGTTGTCTCCATAATTAGTACATTTGGAACAAGGAAAAAAAATATGTATATGGGAGACTGGCTGAGTTTAAGATTGTCAAGGTTATAACAGTTCTTCAAGAGTACTGAGGAAAGGAGGAGGCTTAATAGTAATGGCAATATTAGCTGTTTCCTTATAAGCAAACATTTGGCATTCATTAACTAAACAGCCAGTGCTAATTGAGTTATGCTCTTCTTCCTTTACTGGCCATCAGAATGAGATCAAAGTGTAGTATCTGTTCTCCTTATCTTTAATAGTAATGGTAATTATAGCCGTTTATTTGTAAGTAAACATTCGGCATTTATTAACCAAACAGCCAGTACCAAATGTTTTCAAGAAAGACAAAAACTGTGGCGAACAACATAATTCATGTTCAAAGTTCACTATAACCCAAATATTACAAAAAATATTTACAAAACTAGCTTAAAAGCCACCCTATTGGGTGGCACTTAAGCTAGAAAGTGGAAAGCTCTTGATTGAACCTTTGGTGTATTCAGGAGTTTGAGAGTCCCTAAGTCTTTGCATATTCTCAGTATTGGAAGCTCTTCCAGCTGCTGTTTGATCTGGGTTTTCATTTGCGCAGGACTTTCTTTTCCTCACTGCAGCCTTGGCTCTTTTGATTGTAATCTGGTCCTCTGTTGGCAGAGATTTCTTTTTTACAATGCATACTGCTGCCATATGCAAAAGGCAACAATAAACTACAAAAGAACTCAAAATTGATCACTGCAATTAAGTATTGCATTAATATTTAAGCTTACTTTTTAAAAGTTCAACAATAATTTTTCTGCTGCCACTTAATTTAAAGGCAATTTGGTGTACGTAGGTCCTTATATTCCTTACAAACAATTATTTTTATTTCATGGATGACTTTTGCTGGATTTTGCAATTATTTTCAATTATTCACAAATTTATTTACAAGTTATAAAAATTGTTATCATACAAAAAAATTTGTCACAAAAAATCACATTAAAAAATTACCAAATACAATCACAGCAATGAAAACTTGGGAATCCAAAATTTCTGTAACATGAGCTATTGAAAGTTAGAGTTTTGTTCCTTTAATTGAAAAAGTGTGACACAGTAACACTCACATTTATTATATAGAAAACAAGAATGTCAGTTTAAAAGAATACACATAATTTCATGAAGTGTGTGTGTTTGTATGTATATATATATATATATATATATATATATATATATATATAACAGCATATCTACATTCAAACATGTATCATTGAATAATATAAACATATTATGTCTATTTATTTTTCTAATAATCCTTTCTACATCTCTATTCAGTTTCTTGATGCCAAGGCAAAATTCACCAAGGAAAGCGGCAAGTATTTTCGATCTCCTCCAAGATCATCCCCAGAGGTAAATTACAAAGACAAACTTATTTTTAAAAACATGCATGAACACACTGTTATAGTTATTGTAAATTTTAAATTTATCCATTGTAGCTATGGAATTTTTTGCAAAACATGCGTCCCAATATAAGGAGCTGAACTAGAAATTGGTATTGAAATTAATGGCATTAAATGTTTGTTAAATGCACTTCAATATATATATATATATATATATATATATATAATGGGTACATGGCTGAGTGGTAAGAATGTTCACTCACTTCCCAACCATGTGTTTGAATCTCATCTTGGTCAATTTGTTAGAAAGATGGCTTTTTGATGTTATTAGTCTAGGGAGGTGATTACAATAAGTCGCACTTTTGGAAAGTGCCTGAAAACCCAAGCCCTGTGAGTAAAATTGGGTCAACATAACTTTCCAGTGGACGTCAATCGTTTTGCTAGCATGAAGTCACAAGTCATCATGGCTGAGGGTTTGAGTGTACTGGCTTTGTCCAAACTACTGATCATGCTAAATTATGCTCTCTCTACCAGGAACTGTAACTATGGTCCACTCAGCTTAGCTGCAGTATAAACCATAGTTTGGCTCTGTGGATGTTGAACAATCACAAATATGCCTGAACAGACATCTGCAGCAGGTATTGGCTAACCACCCTAGCAGATAGGCATACTCAGAGAATCAGCCAGCTACATATTAGTGAAGACATAGGAATCAACACTGCATAGTTACCTACCTCAATGTGACCTTGAGACCAATACATTAAGTCATAATTTTTGTTAATAATTTTATTCTTCAAGAAAATAAAAAATAAAAATAAAATACAATTACATTTTATTCCGTTATATATTCACTATTATTTGCAATGACTGCCAAGCAGTTCTTTGATATCTTTTGAATAAAATTCCACAGGCTTTGATGTCAAAAAGTTCCCCATCAAAGCATTTTACAGTGATCAAAAAAAAAAAAAAGGTAATTGGTTGGTGCAATGTCAGATGAATATGGCAAAACTGTTTTTCTTATTGTATGCAGACTTTTTCCTATTGACAAACACAGGACACATTTCAACCAAAAGTTTATGTACATGTTGCAGCTGCTGGATGTATAAATATGCATTTAATATTTCATTGCATAAGAACTGACCAAAGTGTTTGCTGAACAAGCTCAAGAACACCAAGTAGTATGGTTCTTTCTTCTTTTGCAGGGCCTCAGGTCTATGCTACCACCTAGACAGAAGTGCTGGAGACTATGGTTAAACATGGGTTGCGGAAGTGACTCAAAGGAGACTGTATGTATTCTAGCAAATTTCTGTTCATTATTACATGGCCCATGTGACACAAGTGTGTCCAGTGACCAGGAATTTTCATTATTCTGTCAATCCAAACAGCTGCATTCTTCATTCTCTTGATATGAATCCACTTTTGTTTATAAGCAATTATACTTAAATTTGACTAAAGTGGTGATTTGTACAATGGCACTGCAACATAAAATAATCATTTGTTCAAAATGTTTTTTCATTACTATAAATAACAATATGTTTAACTGATAGTAATGTATGAAAAAACTTTAACTGACAATCTATTTTTCTTACATTTAAACAAAAAAAATCACATAGTATGAGCATATTTTGTTTTGGCTTCCATAGGAGGATTGATTTACAATGACATTACATAACAAACTAGACTCTTTAATCAGTGATGGCATCCTACTGGTTTGTGCGAACCGATTCTTAAAATTATAAAAGCTTAGCGAACCAGTTGTTGGAGTATCCAAAAATAATTTTATATATTAATAGCCAATATACAATAGATGAAAATATAATTAATACCTTTGCTGTAAGTTCTGCAGAGGCTGAAAGGTTTTCTGTGATAAATGTAATTTATTCTGGCGAAAGAAATTATCTTAAAGTTAAAAATGTGGCAAATCTTCTACTCATAAATTTGACAGGTTTTCCATTAGATCTTTGGGAGTGCATCAGTTCAGTTCGAATGTAGCTAAGAAACCATAACACAGCTGATGACACTAGGGTCAAAAATCATCATAATACTGAACACAATTATAATGAGAACAGAATTTTGATTTGGCAATATCTTAATAAATAAATGTTTTCTATTAAATTTTCAAAATGGTTTATTTTTGATACTATAAAGTGATTTGTTTCCATTCTCAGATTGAAAAAAAAATAAGCAGAATAGGTTCCTGAAAATTACCTGCCTTTATAGAACCGGTTCCTGGAAATTTGAGATGCCATTATTGACCTTAATTCACTTTTATAAAATCTAATAACATTTTTTTTGTATTTGTAATCTAGAGTGCTTGATCTGTAGTAAAAAAAAAAAAAAAAAAAAAAAAGAAAACGCTGATTTTGAAAGGAAAACGCTTATTTCTGGTCACAATGCCATTTGTACAAAAAAGGAGTCAACCATAGTCAGGATCATCAAGTCAATGCTAACGATCCTTTCCTTAGCTGCATAGTATATGCTTTGCCAAGGCTATATACAGTTTTGAATTCAGAGTTTTTCCTTCTCCTAGATCGGTTGTACAACTTCACCAAGATGAGTTACAAAATACATTATTTTATACTAATCTTGATGCCATGACAAGTCTGATTCTCACCAAATGCTCTACTATTGGTGCCTTGTGTCAGACAGATAAAAGTATATTTAGTATTAAAATGATATTTGCTTATAATCAGCTGTACTTAAATTTGACTTAATCTTAAGAAACTCAATTTTTGATGAAAATGTAGCTTAAGCAACAAAAATAAAAGCAAAACAACAAGAATTACTAAATATTATTTTGTACTGTATTGAACTACTACTAATTACAATGAATTTTTTTCTTTTTTATTTATTAGACCCAAGCATAAAATGAATAAGCATCCATTTAAATAACTTTAATACTAATTCTTGTATAAAAATTAAGAAACTCAAGTACTGGTTAAAATCCTAAGTTGATAATAAAAAAATAAAAAAAAAGATCAGGGTACTTGCCAGAGACCCTGGAAATAGTCCAATACCAAGGATTTATTTAATACCACCTTTGTGGACATAATTAAAACATGAATGAGAACCATCTGGTATGCAACTGCTTCCAAGCCTGTCATCAAGGTTAAGGGAAGTTTTAGCGAAGACACATTCTTAAGTTTAAATTTAAAAAAAAAAAAAAAACGAAGTTTATTCAATAAAATATTTTCTTTACATCAGCATTTCCCTAACTTGACTTAATCACAGCATACTTTAGAACATGCAAAAATATTTTGGCACAAACTGTACATAAATTTTAAAATGTCAGTTATAGCTTACAGTTATATATAAATTTTATTTCAGTTTAAGTTTCAAAAGGTAAAAATTACAATCTTTCTTTTTCTCACTGCACCTAATTTCATCTCACACCAATGTACTGTGGTGCACTGTTTGCAAAACACTACATTAGAATTTTTTCTCTATCACTTGACACACCCCATACACACAATCAGATTTCCAGAGGCAAAAAAAAAAAAAAATTGTTGTTAATCAGATGATGTAGACAAAATTTTCAGCATATACTTATATCAATATATGCAATATATTCCTATGCTAGCCTAGAAGCTGTCCTTTCGGTAGACTTTAGGCTAGCTACTGAAGAGGACTTTTGAGCCTTCAGACTTTTACCTTCAACGTCCTACATACATAAAAGTTAGAAAAATTTAGAAATAGTAAAATTATTTTAACTTTATTCAATACCATAATTCGGCATAATCTTTCTTCATATACACAACCAATCTCTGTAGTTTGTTTACACTTATTTTGCACTCAATTTTTATTTCTGTTTAAAATTATCATTCTTTATGATCACTTCATATAAAGTCACTCTTAAAAGACATTAGGGAGCCTGAACTATGTAATATTTCAAATACATCATGGTACACAAGCTAGAAAAAGAAAAACATATGAGCAACATACCATACCCCACTTAAGTTTTAATTATGGTTTAATTAGATGATATCAATTGCGATTGTGATGAAAACAAAATTAAAGTTAAACCTTTAATAAAGGATAGTTTTAAACCCTACCCTCTGTTTGATATTTAAATTTAACTTTAAATGAGTTACTTATTTAATTTTTAATCATGTGTTTCATATTCATTGAAATCAAAAACCGGACGGACAGATGGACACATGTACACTGCACTTTATTTAAATAGAGAGAAGATGTCCAATATATTGTGCAATATGTGCAACATTAATAGGTTAAATTATATTTTAAAAATTCCTTTTTTTTCATTCTCCTTATTACATAAAATATTAAATATTCTTAGACTCTCCATAAAAAGTATATGACTTTTTGGTGATTGTTGCATGAAAGCGTAAATGCAAAATTATGGTGATAGGAATCATGAAAATTCTTTGGGTCAGTGAATGTAACTAGCTAAGTTAATGAGAGGGTAATGAAAACCAGCACTTTCTCATTCTCCCAGTTTTTTGGTCTTATGCCAGGTTTCTTTTTTTTTTTTTTTTTTGGCAAAATAAATACCACCTGAAGATTGCTTAGTGTGAAACTGGCAATTATATTTACTTTTATTCTGAACTTCTTAAACTATATACATATACAGTTACTATAAATAAATTTGTCATGAAAATTCAAATGCAAATGGCAATTAGAAATGTCATTAAAATAAAAAAAATTAAAATATTCTAAAAAAGACATTTTTAAGTTAAAGAGAAAAAAAAATTAAATATTTAAGATATTAACTTTTGAAATTATATAATGTTACTATAAATAAATTTATCATGAAAATTCACATGGGAATTGCAAATATTTCTTTGATATTAAAAAAAAAAAAAGAACATTTCAGAAGACATTTCTTTGTTATACAAAGAGAAAAAAAAATTAAATATTTACAAAACATGGTTCAAATTAAATTTTGCTTCATTTCATTAGATACACCAGCTCTCAACAAGTACTGAGGAATTGATTTAGTTATTATAACCAGTCTAACTCTTCCCCTGCGTAGACAGGTAGTTCAGCTGGTAATTAATAATCCTTTCTTTTTAGTGCTGCTACGAATTGTAACATCTTCTCTGGAATGAAGCAGCAGCAACAAGACAACACAATGCTTGCAAGTTCATCTGTGAGGTAAGGTGTACTGTAGTGCAGACAGTACGAAACAAGTCATAATATTAAGAGTGTTTGCAATGTGCTACGCGCACTAAAAGCTGATGCATAGGTTCTTGGGAACAACACAATAACAGCGACAAACTAACTCATATAGATCAGATTTTAATAATATAGCAGGATGAGAGAAGAGAAGAGCAAACAGAATTCTAAGTACATACATATGTTCTGCAAATGTTTTTAAGTGGACTGGTGAAATGAAATAGGAAATAACTTATTAAGCTTTGTGAAATTCATGTTTGTTTGTCTTTAATCTTTTTCTTTTTATGCTACTGTAGCTTATTTTTTTTTTTTAATCCGAGTTCATTTTTAAAACAAGTTTGCCAAGCCTACTGCCAAGTTTAGAATCAGTCACCTCTACCTGCTCCTGACCAATCAAGCTACAAAGGAAAATTTCATAGTGAAGATAATCAACATTGTCTTAGAGTGTCAAACCAATGCATAGTTCTTTTAATTCTTTTAACCCACAATAGATTTTGTCAGCACTAAGCACACACACCCCACCTAAGTAAAAAGTATACAGTCTTATATTGGTAATCCTTAAGACTTAGTACTATGCTGATAATCCTTAAGACTTAGCACTGTATCAGTAATCCTTAAGACTTAGTACTATGCTGGCAATCATTAAGACTTAGTACTATACCGGTAATCCTTAAGGCTTAGGACTATGCCGTTAATCCTTAAGGCTTAGGACTATGCCGTTAATCCTTAAGGCTTAGTACTATGCTGGTAGTCCTTAAGACTTAGCACTGTGTAAGTAATCATTACGACTTAGTAATATACCAGTAATCCTTAAGGCTTCGTACTATCCTGGTAATCCTTAAGGCTTAGTATTATGCTGGTAATCCTTAAGGCTTAGTACTATGTTGGTAATCCTTAACATTTAGTACTATGTCAGTAATCCTTAAAACTTAGTAATATGCTGATAGTCCTTAAGACTTAGCATTGTGTAAGTAATCATTACGACTTAGTACTATACCGGTAATCCTTAAGGCTTCGTACTATCCTGGTAATCCTTAAGGCTTAGTACTATGCTGGTAATCCTTAATGTTTAGTACTATGCCAGTAATGCTTAAGGGCCTAGTACTATACCAGTAATTTTTAAGACTTAGTACAGAATTAAATCACTACCCAGTCTGATACTCTGAAAATGAGGCAGCAATCATAACAGCAAATTTTATTTGCTGGAAAATAGGTTTCACGAAATAGGTTAAGTCAAATTTTCACTTTGGCAAGTGGTTCATTTCATCAAAAAATCAATAAGTTAAAAAATTAAAGAATGATAACTGTTATACCTAAATAGTGCTTTTGTAAATTATCTATCATTTTCGAATTTTGTTGTTAATTTACAATAATGAATACCTTTTACTATATGAATTGATGAATGAAGTTTTCATGACGTTGCTTTTCAAACAATTTGTTCAAGGTTTTGCCCAATTTATTTTTTATGATAAAATGCATCAATTTTTGTCCATTTTTTGCTGGCGTCCCATTTTTTTGCTGCTAGCTCCTGAAGTTGAATTAAAGTCAATGTATTTATTTGTAAGGATAGATTCTGGTTGAAAGCACAACCAACATTTTTCAAACATTGCTTTGGTATTTTGAATGTTGAATATCTTTTCTTTCTTTTTATGTGCCATGTCCTTTCAGGATGTAGGTGATCATGACTCTCCACCTCCCTCTATCTTTTGCAGCTCTCAGCAAGTTCTTTCTCTCTGCTACCTCCCCCATCCCATATTCTGTCTCACACTTACTTGAGTCCTCCAGGTATGTCACATGTTGTTTTCCCTTGTCTCTCTTTCCCTCTATTCAACCTGTGAGTATCAGATTCTCCAGGCCCTTCTTCCTCATTATGTGTCCCAGAAACTTCAGCTGCCTCTTCCTAATATTAAGTACAAGCCTCCTCCTTGTTTGCAACCTCTCTAAGACCTCATCGTTTCTCACATGCTCGGTCTATGATATCTTTAGCATCCTTCTGTAGAAATGGTCTGCTGAATTCATAAAATGCTTGCCTTTTATGAAATATTAGAATGGGTTTTAGTTTGGATAATTGAGAAATGTTTGAATGATTTCATTTTTTTCTCATTTCCTGTTCAAGGTCCGGAAAATCAAAATGTGGATAATCAAGGAATTATTGCAGATTGTTTGAGGCTTGAGAGTCACTTCTAAACTTGTTCCCCAAAAATGATATCTCTTGAAATATGAATAGATGGTGTTTGTACCCCTGCACCCAAATAACAGCCAGTTAATTATAGTATCTCTACTATAACAAGACTTACACTAAGTCTTTTCCCATTCTCTATAGATTTTATTCCCTTTTAATTTTGCCCTCTTTTTACCCTCTTGACAGCAACAGAGAGAATAGTTATTTTTATATTCTTCATGGTCAAGCTGAGAATTCTTTAGCACACCCTCATATATGACTCTTTCAATATAATTGATGACCAAAGTCATAGAAATGAATCATCACTCTATGTGGAGTTAAGGTCCACAACCTCAACATGCTAGTGTTGAGGTTGTGGTTTCTTATGACCGGTTAGTTCACCAGCATCAATTCACAGCAGAAATGGTCATTGCCATCAAATCACCATGAGGTATGGTAACCTCAGGGAAAGTTCATGATAAAAGGATAAAAATTAAACAATTTTTTATGGGTTCTAATTTTATTGATCGACATAGTGAAAACATTTTTGCAATAGGGTAAAAGTAAATAATAACTGATATTATGTATTTTATTTTAAAAAAGGACAGAAAGCCTATGTTACTTCTGCTGGGCAAATAAAGGATGGAAAGCCTATATTACTTCTGCTGGGTGATAAAGGATGGAAAGCCTATGTTACTTCTGCTGGGCAAATAAAGGACGGAAAGCCTATGTTACTTCTGCTGGGCAAATAAAGGATGGAAAGCTTATATTACTTCTGCTGGGCAAATAAAGGACGGAAAGCCTATGTTACTTCTGCTGGGCAAATACAGGACGGAAAGCCTATATTACTTCTGCTGGGCAAATTCAAAGACTCATTCTAAATTACAATGAAGATAATTGTACTCCTGACTACTTGAAAGGGATATCACATAATATCAGTTATTAGAAACCTAAGTTTTAATATTTAAAATTAAAACATTATTTAATTTTTATCCTCTTACTGTGAACTTTCCCCAGGAGTACTTTTCTCACAATGAACTGACCTGTAAACATGGTTTCTATTCTAAGTAGGTTTTTTTATGGGAAAGTGTGGCCAGCTATCTGCCCAATTGATTCTGAATTAAGACTGTTTACCAACCAAGGCTAGGGATCCCAGTGTGCCCTACTATCTAAGCCATGGATTCATAGCTTTCCTAAAGATATTTGAGTGATAATGAACACAACCTCAGCTAGAACTTAAACTTGGCACGATAACCTCACTCTACATGACAATAATCACTACACTATATGCACATCCTAAAGTAGTAGACAACTGATTAGCCAGTTTGCCCATGCACATAAGGAATTCAGGAAGTCTATTAACATGCAGGAAACAAATATCATGGGTCAGGACATTTCTGCATCTCCAATCAACATCGACGATGTGGTATTTTTAGTTACAGATCACTTTGCTCTACCATCACCAACAATCCATTGCCAAAGCAGTAGCTGTGATAGTGAAATTGAGAAAGAGAGTATAGGACAACAGTTAGCTGACCTTGCACACTAAACTAAAAAGTATTTCAGGCATGTGTCCTTAATACCCTGATTTATGGCAGTTAAACCACCTAGAAAATTTCCACCTCTTCTACCTACAATGTATACTTTGGCTCTTCCTATGATGAAGAGACAAAGACAACCAATGGTTTGATTATGAGCACTGGACTTATTATGGCTCTCCTTCAGATCTGAGAAAAGACTTTACCTTACAATTCATCAGTGGATCCAAAAGTGACTCGACAAACCAAGTTTGGATAAATGGTCTAGGGCAGTGGGGATACTTACTAGACTAATACACCTCTGCTGGACATGCTACTCATGAGTTGGGAATAAGAGGGGAGTTTGGAATAAGATGGAAAGTGATAATAAGAGGGGAGATTGGAATAATCATTCAAAATTTGTTTTCTCAACATAAAAAGGAGGGAAGATGTTGAAAACAAATTTGAAAAAGTGGAAAATAAAATAAACAGATGGCTTGGAATAACTGTGGATAGACACTATTTACATTATTCAGACTATTGTCCTCATCTTTGTTGCCACATTTATGATGACATTTCAGCCGTTGTATGCTCTGGCCTTCTTCAGGTGGTTGGAATGTCAACCTGAACTTTTTATTTCACTTGCTGGGTAGACTGTTCTAGTTTCATGTGCCATGTCTAATGGATGTCAGTTATCACTTATCTCCTGTTAATTCACCTCTCCAAATTCTCCACTGCCTTAACCAGGTATTGAACTCCCAACTCTTTGGGTCCAGTCACTGGATCTAACCAACACCTTTATCTACTGTGCCATGTTTCCTTAAGGACATCCATTAGACATGGCACATGGAACTAGAACAGTCTACTCCAGCAAGTGAAATAAAGAGTTCAGTTTAACATTCCAAACACCTGAAGAAAGCCTGAGCTTACAACAGTCAAAATGTTGTAATAAATTTGGCAACAAAGATGAGGACAATAGTTCGAATAATATAAATAGTGTACATAATATCTCAGAAATATAGACAGAAACTGTGAATAAATTGAGGAAATATTAAAAATTCTTTTTTAAATAATCAAAATTTAAATAACCAGCAAAGCCTATTTATACCATATGCAAGAATAGTACTCTGGTGATGCAAGAATGAAATATCATTATGAATTATTAATTTATGATGACCAATGAAAAAGTTAAATTAAATGAAAACATTTTAATTTTGTTAAATTAAAAAAATTAAAATCCATATATAGATGAATCACTAGTTAAATATTGATTTTATTTTCCTAAACATTCCTTGGCAAATTATAAGGGTATCTTACAAGCTGATGTGTGTTATGTAATGGCAAATAAGTTATATAATATTCAGAGCATTAATTTATATAAGCTACTGACTCTGTAATAAGTATCAACCAGCCACATACAGATTATATCTTTGAATTATACTGAATGCAAAATATGAAATTTAATTAAATCTTTAATTTAGGATTTAGTTTAGTCTTAAGTCTTTCTGTTCCAATTAAAACATTAACACATTAAAAAAAAAAATGAAATTATATAAAAATTTAATTAAAAAAATAAAAAATAATCTAACCACCAAACAAGAGAAAAATATTTGCAATTACAGTTTCTACTTATTTAAGCACAGTACCAGATTGGCAATAAGGCCTCCATTTCACAATTGAAATGGCTAGATGTAACTGTAAGTTCTATGCTAACTGTTTCTTCTCTCACTTCTCACTTGTGGAACTCTCTTCTGTATTCTTGCTTTTCAACCAATTTTGATCTTCAAAAATTTAAATGCAATGTCAATCATTATCTTAATTCCTATTTTTTTATCATTCTCTCTACTTAATGTTTTCTTTTTTTCTTATTCTTTCACTCACAGTAACCCCCCTCCTTGTGTCTTAGTGGCTTTATTGCCTTACTTGAGGTGAAATAATTTTTAAAAAATCTTTCTAGCAGAAAGGGTGTTATTTATTATAATGGCTGTGGTTGAGAACTTTCAAAATAACTGAATTCAACACTTTTTGTAGATATTTATATACAGAACAACAGAGCTCAGAAAACAAGAGAAATATCTACTTTATATATATATATATATATATATATATATATATATATATATATATGCAAAAGCTCTAGGAATTTTAAAAAAAGATAATATGAGCATCGCAGCACTTTGAATTCACTGGTAGTTCACTGTAACAAATCTGACCCCAATTTCAACTTAATAAATGCCAGTCTGATCAAAAGAGAAAAGGATTCACTAAGAAGAAAATGCATTGAAAGTGTACTGATCTCATAGTTCCTGATGTAAACCTAATACCAGGCATAAACATATCATCACCAATTATCACACAAGTAATGTTGACAAAATGTGGTATATTAGCTGGTGGAGAGTGTAACGGGGATCTGCTGTGAGTCGGGTAGTTTTGAGGCCAGCAGCAACTGGTATCTTTAATACATACATACACACATACACAAAAAAAAACAAAAAAAGAAGAGAGAGGCATGCAGTTTTGTTCTTTCATCCCAACCGGAAGATGCCAACTTAGCAAACAGGCATTTATGAAAGAATACACACAGAATTGTCTTTCATTCTAACCTAAAGAAGCCTACCTAACAAAGGCGAAACGTGTTGTCAATAAAAAAGCTTTTCCACTGATTTCTCCACTTTTGTTCATATTCTATATCTTACTAAAATATATATACAGTAAGTCCCTGAGCTATACCAGTCCTGACCTAAGATGAAATCTCCATTAATCTTGCTTCAACTTACGTCGTTTGCCTTGTACATATGACACAAACACTGCTGCAGAAGAATATGTTGCCATATAGCACTAGAGTGAGGAATGTATTATATTTATGTAGTCTATGTGGTTTTTTAATCCTAATTATCTGTTAGAGAAATGTGTTATGTCTAGATTATTACTTTACTATTGCATTAGCATAGGTGAGTGACTAACTACTTATTCATGGAAAATCACATTACAAAGCATTGTAGGAATGGAACTCTGTCATTAGTCGAGGAACCCCCTGTATACTGATGTGATTTGTAGTGTATGTGAGAGAGAGAAAGAGAAACTGATCTGGTTTGGTTGGAATTAAAAAGTCAGTTCACCTAGAAAAAAATAAGTTTCCCCAGCATGGAAAAAAAACATTACATCATTTCACTATGGTATTCCTGTGGTCAAAGAGAGCAAAAAGAGAGAAAGAGAGTTTGCATCCTTTCCTTTTATACTAGCAGAGCCGTGTTTCAATCATGTGACCCTAATAGTACCAACTATAAGCACACTTGAGCAGAAGGTAGTGTGATAAACCTAAAGATATGTTATAGTGAAAATGAGCATATAACAAGCAGCTTTCTTTTTTTTCCCATTGGACTCCATCGCCATTGACAAAATAAAATATTCAACAGTTGACTCAATACATAACTATTTCATTGCTTGCTTTTTAGCCCGACATAATCAAAGAAGAAAAAAACAACTGACACAAGCCGGTCCTCCAGCCAGCACCCCATCTTGCCCTAACAGGCTGTCAGGTCAGTGTATATTGTTATCTACAAAGAAATACTGTATATTGCACTGTGTAGATATGTAAAATCAACACTACTTTGATTTGATTAAAGTATGGATGCCTATAATAATAAATACTGAAAAAAATGTAAGAAAATAATTTTTGATGATGTATATTCTGTGGTTTTAAAGCTTTTGTAAACATATAATCCATCAGTTAAACTACTGCATTTGATGACATAAGACCAACCCATCTCATTTCTGTAGAGAATATTGAGAAGAGAAACAATAGATGACAATGACACTGGCAATTGGAACATCAATAATAATTATTGCTGACATGGCTCATCAACATTTCAAGATTCTTTCAAAAAATAAATAAATAATAGATATATGCATGACAAATAAAGAAAGCAGATGCTCAGAATTGCTTAAGTAACTTTTCAGAGTTGGGAGGGGGTGGCTAAACAAAAATTTGTTTCAAAACATTCAGCTTTAATTTTTCTGTTAATTCCTTATTTTATCAAAGTATATATATATATATATATATATATATATAATACATATATAGTAAATAAAAAACTATATATATATATATATATATATATAGTAAATAGAAAACTATTATATATATCTATATATATATATATATATTATGTGGATGACAATGCATATATGTTTTGAAACTGCAAGATCTGACTAAGTGAAATCGAATTTTATCGGCCTCACAAAAATATTACCGTGGCTTTCTGAAGTCTTCGATTTAATAATATATATATATATATATATATATATATATATATATATATATATATATATCAAATGAGAAAAAGAACAGATCAAGTAAAATTCCTCTGTTCATAGCATTTACTTTTTAAAAAGTGCTCAATACAAAAGTAGTGCAATATATTATTATATTTTTATTACAATCTCTTATAATAATATATATATATATATATATATATATATGTGTATATATATATATATATATATATATATATATGAGTAAATAAGAAACTTATTAAAATGTCCATAGTAATAATAAAATTGAAAATAAGAAATTTATTATTGAAGTATATATATATATATACGTTAATAATGAAATTATTTTCAATTTTATTATTACTACTATATATACCAATAATAAAACTGATAATAATTTCTTTATTAAAGTATATATATATATATATATTATACATATATTGTACTATAGTAGTAGTATTTATATATATTAGTAGTATTTTTAACTAAAATATCTACAGTTTCCCATAATAAAATTGAATATGATTGTGATTGAGGGCCAAATACTAACAATATTGATGATGATGTTGTGCGTGATAATCATGATAGAAATCATTATGATGATTAAATAATATTGCAGTATTATGGAGTTAGGCTAGATACTTTAGACTTGTCAAATCTGTAATCTTGACAGCATGAACCCCAATAGATATTAAAATTAAATATTGAATTATGGCTCAAATGAATTTCAGCAAAACTATCCCAGAAGGGAAGACAAGGAAGCTAGATATTCCTTATGGATGAAGCATACGTCTGCATAACTATTTCTCAAAAGTAACAGTAACAATGCTGCTTCAGTCCTTTCCAAGTCTGAATATTAAGCCAACTCTATGATTAAACATTACTAGCTTGGTTTTTAAAGGATTGAAAGTTACAAACTAGTTTTCTTCTCCATTGAGGTATTTGAACTAGGTCAGAAGAGAGATCAGCTTCAAGGTTCTAATCATCTTGATTTTGGGAAAACAGAAAGAGGGTAGGACTGATGAGAGAGCATTGGGGGACACTTGCATTAAGCTCATGGACCTCATAAGACTGTCCAATCACAACAACATTCATTGACCTACTTAGGAGAAAAGACTTGATGATTGCATAAACTATTCCAGAGATGCCATACCTGGGGAGTTTGTGTAGCAACCACCTATGCTATGCCACACCTTATCAAAAGCCATTGAGATATCTAAGGCAATCACTCTAGTGACGAAGCTACCATCAAACATTTCACTGATTTTGTGGATGACATTTAGATAATCAGAAGTGGGCCTAACTATATATTTGCAGTTGTAGAGAAAAATAAATTAATGATTAAGCTATGAATTTTGACATTTTTTACCTTAAATTTGAGCAAGTTCCAGCATTTGATTAGCTGGTGTTGCAGAATAACAACACTAACCATTCAGACATGCCCATTTAAACAGTGGGCAGCAAGCATTACAGAGAGAAAAAAGTCAGTCGTTACTCAATGTTTCAAATCACAAAGAATTTTTTGTTAAATGTAACCCTATCAAAAAATTTTTTCTAATTATTTCTCTTTGAGCAAGGCAATAATGCCATTAAGATGGAAGAGGTTATTGGGAGTTGGTCCTGGGTATGATGATAAACTACATCCGCGTCCTGGGTAAGACAATAAACAACATCCAACAGCAAGGCCTTTGATCAGTAGGTTTTGAGGAGCATGGAACCACCTCTTAATTGCTGCTGTTCCCAGGTCCACCCTGACCCAGGGTGATAGCACCCATTAGGGTTCCAGCTATTGGTAAATAGTTAACCCCCAAACTGAGGTCAAAACGCTATGAAAGTGTAAAAATAGGTTTTAATACCAGCAATTAGTTTTTGCAAAAAAATTACCAGCAATAAATCTTTGAAGAAAAAAAATTATTACCAGCAATACATTTTTTTAAAAAAAATATTATCAGATACATTTTTGGGAAATACCAGTAATAAAAATTTTGTCAGCATTAAATAACCCATTGAGGCCGATATGCGGTAAAACAAAACAAACCAAATCAAGCTACTGGGAGTGAAAGAGAATGAAAAAGACTTTAGAAGGAACCGGAAATCCAATCCTAAACAGGAAACAAGGGATAAACCTCTACTCCTCTATTCATCACAAGGAAGATGATAATGCCACTAAGATGCAAGGGGCTACTGGGAGTGAAAGACAATGAAAAAGACTTTAGAAGGAACCGGAAATCCAATCCTAAACAGGAAACAAGGGATAAACCTAAACTCCTGTTCAAAAAAACCAGATAGGATTGTGAATCAGACAATAGGAAAAAATAAAAGATAAATAATAAATAAAATTTTGGTGTTTAATCAGGGGTGTTATAAGTATTATAGTAGACTTTAGAAAGAACTGAAAACCCAATCCTAAACAGGAAACAAGAGAAAGCCCTCTACTCCTGTCCAAAATCCATGGAGGAGAGTAAACCAGATGATAGGCAAACATATCTACTCCTACTGAGGAAAGAAAATACATCATTTTTCCTTCATTTTTTTAAGTATCAGAAATGAATAGCAGCTAATGAAATAATACAATAATTCCATTTTTTTTTTTTTTTATTTCCTGGGTCTTTTTACTTTGGTAATGATTGAGAAATTTCCTCTGTCACATTAAATTATGTAGATCTTTATCTGTTTCAAGAAACAAAATTCATATTTGTAAACAGTGTTGATCCAAAAATAATGGTAATAGTCTGAGTACACCTGCAAAATTCTCTCTTTGGTGCTATCCTCTTTCTACTTTTTATTAACAAACTACCTAGGAACATGCTCAGATCCTGAGTAAACATCTATGCAAATGATACCATTGTTTATCAAAGTACCTCCAGGAATAAAGATGATCTGAGCCTAGCAGCTGATTTCTCCTCTGATCTCATCCAAAGAGCTCAATGAGAAGGAAAATTGGCTAGTAACTTTTAATTCCTCCAAAACAAAGCTAGTATTATTTCACCATCAATTAGATCCTGAGTTACAATCATGATGGATAGCTGCTTTCTCACTAATGCTCCTTACTTTGAACATCTATTGGAACTTAAGTGAAACTCATACATATGAGAAAAAGAAAATGGTGTAATAGTAATATAAGCCATTTCCCTATAAGGAAACATTTGGTAAGCATTGACTGAACAGCCAGTACTGCTTTCAGCTGAAATTTATAAAATCTTTCTTAAAACAATTTTTCAGGAAAACAGGTTTCTCAAGTCCAGTAGCTGTTATCACACTTTCCAGTATTGCTGGGGGGGGGTCCTTCCGAACTTTTATTTGAAGCAGTGTGGAATGTCAACATCTTGATTATATCATTATTTTCTCTTCAAGTTACATGTGCTATCAATTTTAGTTGTTACTGCTGTTGGTAGTCCTCACATAATATAGTTTCAGTTATTTGGTACAGATCTTTGTTTGTAATTCTGTTGCGCCAGTCCACAATGTTCAAAGAAAGATGATCTTTACCAAGACTCTCAGGCTTTATTTGCTCAAAGCCTTTTTAACCACTAATATTAGGAAGTTGTATACTGAGTGGTGGGCTCATTCTATCACTTGAGAAAGTACTTTACTCCTTCTGCCATGCTTATCTTTACAAAAGCCAGATTAAACCAAAAATGGAGTATTGCTATCATGTGTGAACTGGAGTTGTCAATTCTCACTTTCCAACTTTGACAGAGTTCAAAATCATTTACACAACCTAGTAGGGGAATGATATTTCCTACCCTGCAGCCTCTTTCCTCACAGGTGCAAAATCACAAGTCTGTTACTACTATCACCATTTTCATGGTAAATATTTATAAGCTCCATCATTTAGTATTATGTCTTATGAAAGTACGCAGATATAGGACAATTTATATTTAAACTTTTACCAGAAACCAAGATATTTTTTCTATATTTTAAAACTAAAAACAAAAAATCTTTAAAGAATTTTTATTTGCTTTTAATCAAACTTGTATAAATGAAAAGTTTCTGCCCAAATACACCATGTAAGAAATTCATAAAGCATATAAAT
Source organism: Acanthosepion pharaonis (assembly GCA_903632075.3). Lineage (NCBI taxonomy): Eukaryota > Metazoa > Mollusca > Cephalopoda > Sepiida > Sepiidae > Acanthosepion > Acanthosepion pharaonis. Next base: position 1,303,934 of record CAHIKZ030003021.1, on the reverse strand, counting down.
TATCACTCTACCCACCCTTTTATTTCTTAGGAAACTGCATTAGCTGGTTTGTATATTTTATGTAACCATATGTATCTGCTTTAAGTTTATGTATCTGCTTTATATTTATGTCTGACGGCTGTTAGCTGCCAATGCACTGGTCATGACCCATTTAAAAAAAATAATTTTTAATTTTTACTTCTTTGCTTAGTTTAAATTTAACATAGGTCATATTTGATTGGTTGATCAGAGTAAAGCCCACAAAACTTATAACCCCCCACTTTCTTTTTCTTTTGAAAAAAAGAGGTATTTTGCTTTTAAATCTTAATAAATCATTCACTTGCCAGTAATTTACAATTGCCTGATGAGATGCATTGAAACACAACTGCAATTGTGTAGTGATTTTTTATGTTTTCAGTGTAATATCCTAAAATATATATATACATCTAAGACCCGCCATGCTATACACATTGTAGTGAACCACCTTTATTCCCTTTCTATTCCATTGGTGAGATATAAGTTCCACTCAAGCAGCTTCTTCCCATGCAGCACTGCCTTGTGGTAACAACTCCCAAGAGGTTGCTTCTCCGATCACTACAATTTTAACCTGTTCAAGTCTAAGGTTACCTTTCCCTATATATCTACATAAGTTGTACCTCATCTACCTTAAGTGATCCTCTGGCCTTGTACAGTGTGAACACACACACATATATATATATATATTTAATTTCGATAAACGTGCAATCAATTTACAAATTCATGAATTATTCACACAAAAACAAATGCAAAGGTTAATGATTTAATTGGCGAGATATCCTTCGTCGCAACAATTCAAATAATATACAAAAACAATAACTCATTTCCAATAGCATTTTCGGATACAACAATACATATATTTTCATTGTCCTCTTATTACTGAGAGAAAAAACAAGAACAACGTCTATTCCATACCTGAAGATGTCTGTAGGAACAGACGAAAGCTTGTAGTAAAAATAAGAACTAATGCAGCAGAAATTTATAGAAACAAGGATCTTTTCATTCATAACAGGTTTGGAGGTTTTTGTATATTATTTGAATTGTTTGCAACGATGGATATCTCGCCAATTAAATCATTAACCTTTGTATTTGTTTTTGTATGAATAATTCATGAATTTTAAATTGATTGCACGTTTATCGAAATTAAAGTAACTGATCCATGTGCAACATTACTGTAATTATTGAACAATATAGTTCATGCCACTTTGAGAGAAAATTTACCAGTAAAAAATACACTTATCACCATATTTGTACAAGAACGCACAACTGTAAAAATTTAAAATCAAACTCAGCGTTGCTACTGCACGCTCCAAAAACAATAACTCATTTCCAATAGCATTTTCGGATACAACAATACATATATTTTCGTTGTCCTCTTATTACTAAGAGAAAAAGCAAGAACAACATCTATTCCATACCTGAAGATGTCTGTAGGAACAGATGAAAGCTTGTAGTAAAACTAAGAACTAATGCAGCAGAAATTTATAGAAACAAGGATCTTTTCATTCATAACAGGTTTGGAGGTTTTTGTATATTATTTGAATTGTTTGCGATGATGGATATCTCGCCAATTAAATCATTAACCTTTGCATTTGTTTTTGTGTGAATAATTCATGAATTTGTAAATATATATATATATATATATATATATATATATATATATATACACACATACACACACACTAATTTTAGTACCCAACATAGCATTATATTATTTTGAAATAAAATTAAAATTATTCTATCCTTGTGTGTGTGTGTGAAAGAGAGAGAGAAAGAAAGAGACTAATCTCTACACATTTGCACAGAGTATAGAATCTCTATTTGACCTGATATCTCTGCAACATATGGTATGTAAAAGAAGGTTCTTACCAATTCATATACAATTATGACTTTTACAAAATGACAGTGACATACGTGAAAATTACAAAACATCCCACTCAGTCCATCAACAATCAACATAGCAAAAAAAAAAAAAAGAAAAAAAGCTTTCTAGATATTTAACTTGAAATACAAACATGTCATTGTTAAAAGAAAGAAAAATCATTGTTTAAAATAAGACTTATTTGACTTTCAGCAAGTCAAGGTTGACTAAAATCAAGTTTCTCTAGGCTTGATTTTAGCCAGCCTTGAAATGCAGAAAATCAAGTCTAAAGAAACTGAAATTGGTAAAATCAAACCAAAATATAACTTCAGTCAAGATATTAAAAGTATTTCAGTTTTAAAGATGCTAAAAAGAAACGAAAATAAAAAATTAAAAAAAAAAACATGCAAATAACACAATTCCATTTGTAAGAAGGAAATTCCACTTGAACAGGTTCTTCCCACAAATCACTCCTTTGTGGAACAGACACCCACAGGTATTCTTCCTAACCACTAATCTTAACCTTTTCAAGTCTTATATTTCCCATATACATATGCATATATATTTATATATGTGTGTGTGTGTGTGGAGTGGTTCACTTCATTTTCTTCCAGGACCTTTTTCACTCCACATTGTTGTAAACAATCTATTTTTCATTGCTTTTGATTGTTCTCCTGAAAAATGAATCATTTTTGTTACTATTGAGCAAAGAAGCACAGAAGTTCATTAAATAAAGAGACACCCAAACATTATAGTGATGCACATTTCTGAGTGTTTCCAAATACCTTACAATACATATACATGATATACGGTGCATCTGCAATGTTTCATGCCATGTGACACAAATTACTTTTAATCAGCATTTCGATTTGGTCATCATCAATGACTATTTGCCTTCTGCAATATTCTCAGTTTTCCAGATCAAAATTTCTACTTTTCAACCTTAGAAACCATAGTCCTCTCAACTATGGCATCATCTCCATAAATGGTATATATCTCTTTTGCTGTTTGTACTGTATTTTCTCATTTCCAGAATCAAAAGGACATCAAATAACCAAAATGCATCCCTGTTTCCTCCATTTTCATGCTTAATGTAATAAGACATTTAAAATTTATTGTTCACACACAAATCATGTAGAAAGACACATTGAAATGTCACCTGTTGAAAAACACTACAAACCTTTGTTCCAACCTAATATTTGAATATAATTTACTGAATTCAACTGATAAGGCTTAATTTTTTTTAATTACATTTTCTAGTTTGTGTATAATAAAAAACAGCAAAAAAAAAAAAAAATGAAAAAAATAAATTCATTGCCCATGTTCTGCATGTCATTTCTAACAGTGAGGATCAAAATCAATTGTTTCATATTTACAAATAGGCACAAGATGGAACTTGGAAGACAGATAGATCAATCTTTTATCTGAGTGTTTGATTTTCAAGGATCAAGAACTTGAATAAAATTCTGAAAACAATCCAAATTAATATTAACGCTTACAAAAAAATAATTCTTAACCACAAGGCTCTCTTCAGTCCTACCCTCATCCTGCTTTTTATTAATTATCTGCCTATTAACATCCTCAGATCATTAGTAAACATATATGCTGATGATACCACAATTTAAAGAGTTCAGAGTTTACAGCTAATCATTCCACTGACTGAGCTCTAACAGTTCAATGGTTAAAAAAATGGTTTGTAACTTTCAATCTCTGAAACCATCAGTGACAAGTTATATAAGAATTCCAGATAACCAATTTGATAGTTTTTTCATACTAAATACAAACAATACAAGGCTTGAGGGAAACCCAAGGTAGAGGGTTACTATTGACATGGTTATGATGAATGAGATATGTGATATGAATAAAATTTGATTTTTTTTATGGCTTATCAACCTATTGTGAGTTATTTAAAGCCAAAACATATTTTAGATTGTAGGACGCTGCTTACAGAACCTGAAAATGGATGTAGTAGGAAGTGAGGATTATGAGGATAAGGTGGATAGATAATGACTAGCCTTGACTTGAAGAAGTTAAGATTGTAGTGCAGAGGGTTACTGTTAAATTGGTTATGATAAATGAGGTGCATTGATATGAATGAAAGAAGACATGGTAGGAAACTGAAGATTACAAGAATAAGGCAGACAGATAACAATTAACCATTGACCTTGTAGGGAGACCACAGTTGTTTTCCCTTGGGTTGAGTTCATGGGAGTTCAGCCCCTTTAAAGAGGAGAACTCTTCTGTACGTTTTGTTTTTTGCTTCCATTTTTGAGGAATGGCCTCTTTACCTTCCTGACCACCAGGGTGTCCACATACGTGGAAACTGGTCAACATGTGCACGGCCTAACAAAAGAAAAAAGTAATTTCTATTCACTTATCTACAGATGATCAAAGGCCATAAAGTTGGTATGTTATTTCTTTGTTCTTGTTCTGTAAACATCCTCGTTCCTTTGGACAGTATGAACAATGATTTGTTTTGGGACATATGTAAATCCTTTTAATATATGCATGTAAGTTGTTTGCTTTATTAAATGCTTTGTTTGTTATGGTCACATATCTTGTCTTTCTATATTCACATTCAGTGTTAGTGTATCAATGGCTACGCTAATGCTAATATTAGTATCGGTGTACTAATGGAAGGCTAAAACACATTATTCTTCCTAACACAAAATAGTCAGCAAGCTATGTATGGCCAATAAACAATACTAATAACCTAAAGTCCCATAAATTAAAATTATACACAAATAATTATTAATTTCAATTATTTGTTTATGATATACACCCCTAGCCCAAAATTCTGGTAAAAAAAAATAAATAAATAAATCTCATGTATAATGTATACAGACTATTCAGAAGTTTTTAGTAGCTAAATTAAACTTATATTTAACATTTTTATCCAGTTTGTATCGATTAAAAAAAAAAAAAAAAAAAAAAATCGTTTACATTATGCTTTGAAAAACCATTTCCACTATATTTAGAATCAATGTACAGATACATGCGTACAAAAATGCAACAAGTTTGCAGCAAAAGTAAGCTCACACTAGCAGAAACAAAATTATAAGCACATTCGAGTGGCTAGTTGAACACACTGGACAGGAAAAAAGACATGATAACTGATGTAATGGAATAACCAATCACCCCCATGATTGATTATACTATAGGTAGTAAGTACCTATAAAGTCAACTGTCTACGAGAAACTCGGGGAAGAGTGAGAGCAAGATGACGCAAGCACGTCTGACCTTCCAATTAGTGGCACTCACTACTAGATTGACCTGTGTGTATAACTGTACTATATTTCATATTGTACTTGTTGTGTACAATAATCCTTTCCTCTAGTATCCACCTGGTGTTATGTGTTTATTCCCTTAGCATGGAATAAAACAATAACTCTGTGGATGATGAAGACAGTGAAGATGACAAAAACGTCTGCTATTATGACAACAGAGATGAAACTGTCATAACGTTTAATTTTGATGCAGCTGTGAAGCATACTAAATTAGTTAATATATTTTTATAAACAAATGCAGTTTTTAGTTAGTGATTTAAACTTTTTTCTTTGCACATTAGTCAGTTTAGTAATGGTAATATTAGCAGTTAACTTATATGGAAATATTTGTCATTCATTAAAACAGCCAGTGTTACTGCCAGTTAAAATTTATAAAATGTTTCTATTAAAACAATTTTCATGAAAATGCATTTTTCAAGTTCAGTAGCTGTTATCACTCTTTCCAGTATTGATGGGGGTTTCCTAATCTTTTATCTGAAGTAGTGTTTAATGTCAACATCTTCATTATTTCATTATTTTCTCTTCAAGTTATATGTGCTATGCATTTTAGTTGTTGCTGCTCCTGGCAGTTCTCAAGTGATGTGGTTTCTCTTATCTGGTACAATTCTTTGTAATTCTGTAGCACCAGTCCACAAAGTTCAAAGTAGAATGGTCCTCTCTGAGTTTGGATGATAGATATAACTTCCTTTTGGTCAGACCGAACAGGATATGGCAACATGTGCTCAGAAAAAAGTTTCCTGTATTACATACATTTGGCTAAAAAATCTGGGGGAGAAAAAAATCATTTATTATACAGGAATCATTATAAATCAAAATAGACATTAAAAAGATTTTTTTTTTAAGTTGTGCTTGTTATAAAAAGCATGAAGCAATTTTGAATGAAAATTCAAACTTTTTGTTTTGATTTCTCAAATGTTAAGGAGACTCATCGACTTGGCACAGGAATCAAATCTTGAATCTTTTAAGTCTGTAATTCAAAAGTCTAACCAGAGAGCTACAGCCTTAGACAATACAAACTGTTGCTTGTTCCAGAACTATGGCACAGCTGTTGCAGGAAATATATGCTTTCATGACACATACAAGTCGTTTCTTTCATATGAAGAGATATTATGAATACTGTCACTGAGAGGGTTATCTCTCTGGGACAGCAATATGCCCATCGCTAAATGTAGGGCGTTTCCTAATACTAACAGGCATAATATAGGCTTTAGAGGCAAGGATGATTTATGTGGTTGGAATTATTTTCAAGAAGCTTACATCTCATTCATTATATTTGAATTGAGAAAAAAAATTCAATAATCAAGGAGTTCCATTCATAGCAAGAATCAAATGTTATATTTTTGAAAGTTTACATAGACTTCATTTTCAATCAATAAAATAAAAACTAAACAATGAGTAGAAAAAAAATGTTCATTTTAAGTTAGTAGGTAATTTAATAACTTTAATTAACACTTTCACTGTTGCATTGTTATAACAGTGTTGCCTGGCTGTGCTGACCTGCTTTGGGGAAAAATATCAAATTGCCATTTACTGGAAATAAACAATTATAAAGTTGCTGACTGTGATTTCTAATGGGAACTGTCATCTTTGTTTCGATCATATATTCTGCAGCAGTGATATGCAGAGGTTTGGTGATGCCTGGGAACAACTCCCCTAAAACTCAAGTGGGGGGGGGGCTATAGGGCAGAGAAATGTGAGAATGGAAGACATTTTAAATATGTAAAAACAAATGAAACATGAAATAAACACTTTATTCAAATTAAATATAAAAGTAAATTTTTATTTCACTCTTTGATTGAATGCCCTCCCGATATGGATGCCAAGGGGGGCCGTTGCACCCTCTGTTCCTCCCACTTCTGCACACTACTATTCTGCAGTACAGACTCAGTTAAACTACATTCCAATACATAATATAATAAAAAAATACATCATAAAACATGTTGTATTGTACGCTACTACATGTCTACACTAGTTTGGAAATAACACTAAGCATTAGTTAGTTCATAACACAAATGCTTGGGACCAAATTTTCATGGTATCTTGAAAATTTATATATATGTCAACAACAGGCAATGTATTTTTTGTAAAGATGTATATTGATTGATTGATTTATTTTTTATGACTTATCAACCTTTTACAGATTATTTCAAGCCAGGAAATATTTTTACATTGTAAGAATATTTTCAGGATAATAATGAATTACTGATAAAAGTCCTACTAATTAACCTGTAGCTGAAGGTGAGAAGAGGTTAATTCATACCTTTCCCAAGGGTATTTGCATGTAAGGGAATATAACAAACCCAAACAGAAAAGTAACTTGGCTCTCCAATTTCCAATTTCAAGCTCTTATTCATTACACCACCTGCACTTCCAATACCTGGCATTTCCAATGAATCACCCATCTAGGTACTGACCAGGCTCAACCTTGCTTAACTGGTCTAGAAGGAAAACTCTGAATTCAACACTGTATGAAGCCTTGGTAAAACACATACTATACTGCTTTAGGACTGTTGACAACTAACTCAATTTACTCTGCTGGTATTAACTGACTATGGTCGACTATAGTAGTGATAATTAACCCATAGCTGAGGGAGAAGAGGTGGGTTCATGCTTTTCCCAAGGATATTTGCATGTAAGGGAATATAACAAACCCAACAGGATTTTCAACTCAGCTCTCAGATTAACAATTCCAAGCCATTATCCATTACACCATCTGTACATCCAAGCTTACAGCACCTAATAGTACTGCCAATAGCACCTAGTATTATTGCCAAGCCAAGCAGTCACCCATCTAGGTACTGACCAGGTTCAATGTTGCTTAACTTCAGTGATCATACGAGAACCAGTGTTTCAATGTGATGTGGCTGTAAGCCTTTCTATTAAATAAATTAGAGAGTTTTTTAGACTTCAATTATTTTGACAGTTCAGAATAAGAAATTGAAGAGCTTAGTTCGAATTCCAGTTGTGTTAGTTACATTCATTTACATGCTTGTCCACCAGCTATGGGTTAAATAATAAGGCTTGTGTCTAGAAAAAAATCATCGTTATCTTCAAAAAGTTGTTAATGAAATGTCATATGCAAAAAAAAAAAATGAATTATTATTACAATCCAAAATACATTTCAACTTTAGATAACCTACAAAGAGTTGTTAAGCTGTAAAAAACAAAATCTATTAATATACTAGTTGAGAAGGTGCTAATGAGAATAAAAACAAAAAAAAAAAGGAAAAAAAAACCCTATATTCCATAGACAAGCATATATGATTCAGGAAGTTTGTATTTTAAACCCAAAATACAAGGTCTGGCCAAAAAGTATTGGGGCGGTTGCTATGGTAACAGATCTAAAGTATGCAGAGTGAAGCCACTTGGCACAGATTGACTTTGAACTCTGTCGCACATACACAGTAAGTTATAACATTCACACTCACATTGTTTATAGCAGTGCTTGGAAGGAAAGTGCATGGAGTGTGGTTGCCTCACCACAATACAGAGATTCTATCAGTGACCATAGCTTGCACAGCAATGTTTGGTCAAGCACAACATTCCCTAGGTTCAACAAACACCATATTCCCCACATCTCGCCCCATGCGACTTTCTCTTCTTTCCAAAAAATCAAATCCCATTTGCAAGGAACAAAATTCAAGACGTCGAAGAAATCCAAGAGATAGTAACAAGGCTGCTGCTCACTGTCCCTAAAAAGGAGTTCCAGAAATGCTTTCACCAATGGAAACAACGCTGGATAAAGTGTCTGGCTTTTGAAAGGGACTACTTTGAGATTAAATACCAAATTGATATGTGTTGTAGTTCTCCCTTTATAGCACCAGTCCTGATAATTTTTGATCAAACCTCAAATATGTTAGGAAAAAAACACACACACCAAAAATGAAGTAAATAGTTCCTTATCTATATACGGACTATTATCCTCATCTTTGTTGTTATTATCACAATGTTCAGCCAATGTGCCCTACTACCTTCATCAGGTGCTTGTTATTCCAGCAATACTTTAATATATAAAACAATGAAAATGTTTAGAGGTATTTATTTTACAACTAGCAATGATATCTAATATTCTACACTTGAAGTACCTTTCCTTTGCACTGACATGCATGGCTATACTGTAAAAAGATATTCACATAATTGCTGCTATTAAAACAGTTGCTAACAGTTTCATATATGGTATGTTATAATCATTTACATTCATTGGATTTTAATTCATTACCCACATCAATAAGTACTATTATATATATATATTTATATATATATATATATATATATATATATATTATATAGTTTTACCCTAATGATCTGTTTAGGTAAAACCTAGATAGGTTTGTTTGGCTCTTTAGGTTTATATTAGGTTTGCTCTACTTCATGTATTGAGCACTTTACGTAGTTACTTTTACTCATTTTGGAGGTTTTTTGGGGGGTTTTTTGACTCTGAGCCTGAACTCTGGACGATTGTTTTTACCTCAATTTCATGTTCTTAGTTCTTTTTTTTATTCCTCATTTTTCCTTGGGTACTGGCTTGTTCTACTACAAGCCTACATATCCAAGGTTTTTCCAAGCGAGTACCACCATTTATATATATATATATATATATATATGATAAACCTGTCTAAATAAGCAAAGTAAAAACACAAGAAAAACCTACCTAACTTCAGCACAATCACCTAAGGCAAAAAATCCAAAACAGAAAACTATTTCAGAGGTGGAATGTTAGTGGTATAACAAAAGAGATTAAACTATCTTTCCCACAACCCATATTTTTTTTGTGTTGTTAGAGATACCAGTCTGGTAAAATAGTTTCTGATATGAAAATGCATACAAAGTAGTGGTATGACAATGAATTCCACCATGAGAAAATAATTTGCGCCCACTGACATTCATTGACACTGGCTGAACATTAATGGGGACCAAACAGTAAATTTGAGCACAGTTAGGTAAATGAAGAATGTGTTTCACCAGTGGCAACAGCAATTTGTGCAACAAGCCTGGTTCATGATATAGGGAGTTGTGGCTCTTCACAGTTTCCTTTTATTCTATTCATGCAAATTGTTATGATTTATAAAAGGAGAGAGAAAGAGTGGAATACCTGTTGACTTCTCCATGAATTTGGAATTTTCCTTCACTGTATGGCAATCAACTCAAGAGAAGAAAAACTCTAATGTAAAGAGCTCAGTCTACATTACTATTTAAGGAAAGAAATGATGAATTCCCAGGAGACATTACTGGGAAGTGAACACAATAACCTCAGCTGGAATTTGAATTCAACCTTTAGATTTTATTTTCTGCACCAATCAGCCATTGACCCACTCCTACACATCATACCATGTACACTAAAACAAATTAAGTGACAAGTTGGTTATTGTTACTTATTTAGAAGGGACAAGTTTTTAAATATGTAATCAGTCAAACAGAAGAAAAGGAGTTAAGACAATTATTTGCATTCATTAAGGGTCACCAAGAAGGACAAATTGGCAGCTTATGTGCAGGTTAAAAAGCTTATTTACCAACCAGCTGGTCCAGTTCTAGCTCATGTTGAGGTCTTACAACCTCCCCACTCAAGACTGACAAATTCCTTCTTCTACATCCTATGGCCTTGTACCAAACTCAGCTTGGTCAATATCAAGATTATTGAAATAGGTTTCCAAGATGTTTCAATGCTTTAAAGTTGACTTGTGCTGCTTAAAATATTTTCATTGACATAGTTTTTGTGCTTTCAGATTCAGCTTTGAAATTCTTTCTTCCGATCACTGAAATGGAATGACTGTAATAAAAAATAAAAGTAAAAAAGTAATTTCAGTTTGTCAAAGTTTAACCACTTCTTCTATTCTTGCCTTCCTGCCATCACTTCAACTGTTTCCAATGTCCATTTCAACTGCACATCAGTTCAGAAAAATAAAAAATTAGCACTTTTTTTTCCTGATGTTTAATCAGACTTTGTGGAGTGGATCAAACCAAAAACTTTTCAGCACCACCTCCTAAAAGGCAACGGGTACATGTATACATATATTTGTATGCATGATTTTTTTTCCAAGCTTACAGATATGACACACTAATCCTAATCGACAGTGCTAATCTATATGTAAATAATCCATTGAGTTTTTATGATTTGTGACAGTCTCAGATATGTGTTAAATAGTAAAGTTGACTCGGCTCTTGAGCCTTGGTTGGCAAGCAATCTAGGAGAAAGATAACTAAAATACCATGATGGATGCAACAGGAAAATACTATTTTTCTGCTCCAAAATGGTCATGACAATGCACAGTTTACAGTTGAAGGAAAAGAAGCTAGAAATACCCATGATCAACTAGGTTTTAAAGTGACAATGTGCTATTTCAAGGAAGCTCCCAGCAGACTAAGCCTTAAAACACCCCCCACATACACCCTACCATTATTCCAGTACAATAAATAATAGATATTCTTGATATTATTAAATTTGTCTCTTAAGAAGGTCCCAAATTTGTCCCTTGAGAAGGGACCCAAATTTCACATTAACACTAGGTATGTAAGTTTTCAGCGAGGATGTTATATGAGACTCCATAGCTTACACTAATTATATGAGAGAGCTGATGGATTGCTTGATGACAGTCCTTGCAGATGAGTTCACAAAGAAGAAAGGACTAAACATCAATTTTAAAAAGACAATGTATGGTTGTCACAAGAGAAACAGCACAATATGCCAGCTACGAACTGAAGATGTCACCATCAAGCAAGTACCGAAGTTTAAACATCTGGGAATTGTTTTAACAGACTACAGAAAATGTGACAGCAAAATCAGAAGATGCATTGGAATAGCAAAAGATGCTTTCCAAAAAGTAAGCAAAGAATTAAGAAACAGGAAAATTTCATTAGAAACAAAAAAGAGTACCGAAATGCTATGTAATATAAATCCTCTTATATGGCAGTGAATGCAGGAAATACAGATGAAGGTAAAACTTCAGGCAACAAAAATGTGGTTCTACAGAAGACTACTGAGAATATAATCGACAGAGTATGAGCAGTGAAGATATTTTAAAGAAAAGGATAACAATAAAACACTTAGAATCAGAAAGAGTTGAAATTTCTAGGACACAATGAAGATTTTATATCAGGATCCATCTTGTCATTTAGGTACCATTGAGTGTATCTAGGCACACATTTCTGTTAAATGGCATCATCACAGATTGTACAGTTCAGGAAATTTCTGATACCATGTTGTTGTGGAGTAGCTGAACACCTCCACAAGATGGACTGATCTAAAACTATTTAAACAGCACTTTCTCTTACTGAACAAGAGGAGTTAACAATTTGCTGTTTATTACATAAGTCTGTGTTCTCAAGAATAATCTACTTCTTATTTTCTATATGTGTGTCAACCTTTCCTATTTATGACACAACACATCTTATGCTACTAATAGGATTTATATTCTAGCATTTTCAATTTTTTTTTATTTACTTTCTGTTGATAACACTATCTTTGTTTTCCAGTCACTCAATGGCATTACATTTTGAATATGGATAACTGTATATATTTTTTAACCATTTCACCCCAAGCAAGGAAATAAAGCCACTGAGTGCAAGAGAATATGAAAAAAAAAAACATTATTAAGGAGAAAGAATAATAAAAGAATGGCAATTAAGAAGATAACAATCGATACTGCATTTAAACTTTTAATGGTCAAAGTTGAATAAGACAGAAAAAGTTCCACAAATGAGAAGCATGAGAGAAGAAACTGTTAGTCTAGAACTTATGGTTACATCTAGCCATTTCAAATTTAAAATTATGAGACATTACTGCTAATCTAGTAGTAAACTTAAATTTGTAAAGTCTAGGTACCAAAGAGGAAATTCTTCATCAGGAGTGTATTGATCTGAGTAACCTATTGGGAACTCTGAACTGAACCATTTATTTAATCTACAGGAGTAGACTTTTCGCATTCCACTACTGATGTCTTGGGATATCTCGTCAACTTCTTATTTTTAGTACTGCTCAAATATTGCTCATCTATTTCCAGAGTCCAAGTAAACACTGTCAAGCCCAGGGATTGAACTACTATATCACCAACTTAATGAACCAACACTTTAATCCACTAGGCCATTGTCAGAAAATCCTCTTTGATAGTGGTTAACTGTTAGAGCCCCTAATAAAACTAATCTCTAATAAAAAGTAATCCATACAAGGGATTGCTGAAAAGTTCTCAATTTGATCTGCTTCCTGAAAAATCAGTATTTCAATGACCAAACATCAGAATACTGATTTTGTGAAATAGGTTGGGCCAAAACCTTTTCAGCATCTCCTCATAATTGAAAATTAATAAATAAGTTTTATAGAAAGCCTTATGTCCAACATATCTATTATTGTGAGTGGCCATGGTTAATATATAAATAAATAGCAGAACTACCCAAAACGTTTGCAATAAATAATAACAAGAACATGCTAAAAGTAATATAAAGGAAACAAACCATATATACAAGGCAAAGCAACAGTAATAAGGCAAAGTAACAGTAATATGGCAAAACGTTCACAAACTAAGAATTGGGGTTGACACACAAAAGCAAGTTCGGATAAGCGAACTTTAGCATTCTGACTTAAATACAAGACAGACTGGGACTCAGTCATATGAAACCAAGGACTGGCCTATTTTATTGGCTAGGAAGAAATCCCAGCATCCATTTGTGTGCTTGTGCCTATGAATTGGGGGAGGGGGAAATGTTGTACAACCATTCCTTGTATAGATCAGAACCAACATTTAATAGCTTGCAAAAGCAGAGATCAGTGAAATTTTAATGTTGATTTTCAAGGTAGGCAAGGTTTAACACCCCCATCACTCCCACCCCCAACACAGTGTTGTGGATGATTATAGGTTGAGAATAGATTCTGGTATAATAAAGCGTTTTCATGAGCCAACACTAATTGAACTTCAGAGCTAACACACATACACACAAAAATACTCGAGAGCTTTCATCACTGGGACAGACCCCGTCAAAGTAGGTCATATACAAGCCTATGTCAATTATAGAATGCACATAAGTCATTAACAAAACATCAGTAGCATTTATTGGTTGAACAAGTATTGATTATCTTGGGTTTATCCTTCCTCCAGGTATCTACTCTTCTTTGTTTTTGTTTTTTTTTGGTTAGCGTGGGCGTAAGCGAAATTTTTCATTTCAATGATTTTACAAAGGAAAAAATCTTAGTCATACTAAAAATTATAATTATAACCAACCCCACCTTTTTTTTAGTTATTTGCTTTATTATTATTTAGAAAACATTAAAAATTCAAGAGTAGAAAACATCCTTTCAAAATACTTATTCTTAACAGACAATCAAAAACAATCAAAGTGAATAAAATTTTTATGTTGATAGATAGATAGATAGATAGATAGATATGGTTTTGATATTATCTTCTATGTATTGCATCCCTTCAGGACATAAGCGATCATGGCTCTCCACAACTTTCCTTCTCATGTGGCGCTTAACAATTTTCTCCCTTTGCTAAGCTCTACTCAGTCCATCATCCATGCACACACACAAGCTCATTAGGTAAGTGGCTTGCTGCCTTTCTCTATCTCTCTTGCCCTAAATGTGCCCAGTGAGAGTTAAGTTTTCCAAGCCCCCCTTCCTCATTATGCATCCAAGGAATTCAAACTATTTTTCCTGATTTTGAGTATAAGTGTTCTTTCTGTTGCCATTTTCATTAAAACTTCCTTGTTGCTTACTCATTCCATCCATGGAATTTTCAGTATCCTTATGCAGAGCCACATTTCTGCTGCTTCCAGTTTTTTCCTCATCCTTGGGGAAATTGTCACATATTCACTGCCATATAAGAAGATAAATACCAGATAGCAATCCAGCAATCTTTTGTTTGTTTCTAATAAAATTTTGGAGAAATTGACTATGAATTTCCTCCAGTCAGTTAAGTGCCATACATGATATACACTTAGGTGATCATGTCTCTTTCGATTCATGACTGACTAAACAGAAGTTTTCCCACAGTAGGTTGCAGTTTCTTTCTACGTTAGACTAGTTGCCAACCAAGGCTGTAAAAGCCAGTCTGTCCTGCTATTCAACCCATAGCTTGGGGGACGAGAAGTAGATTCATACCTTTCCCAAAGATATTTGCACATAAGTGAATGTAATGAAACCAATAGGAATTCAAACTCGGCTCTCCTATTCCAAACTTATATCCATTACACCACAACATACAATGTCTCTAAAAGCCTAAGATCATGGATCATATCACATAAGAATTAAAAAGAATTACCATATTTGGTGGCATATAAGGCACACTTTTTTTACTAAATATATCTTTAAAATTCCCCTGCATCTTATATGCCATATGTAGGTCTAAAATTTGCGATAGTCGGCTGAAATTAGCTACCTGGCAACTCCTATTAGCTTAAGACTTTAGCATAATTTTCATATACCTATTGTCATTATTTAAAAGGTTATTATGCAGATTAAATGTGTTATCATTGATAATATTCATTATATTAATTTCATCATGTTTAATCTTAGTACTTTCTTTCACTAAAATTATATGCAATAAATTCAAATTATATATTTATAAAATATATTTGTTTCATTAATATTTTTCTTATGATAACTTCCAGTTGAATTGGCATAAATACAATCAGAATTTTCATATCCTAATTATTCCAATAAGACATTTACAAGGCACAGGTTGTACAGATCATATAAAGGAATTTTTATAAGCTCATGTTTTTTCCTATTATTTTTCATTTAATTGTAATCATGGCTTGTTTAACCAAAATAATAGCTCATAAATATATCCTAGACTGTATCATTTATTAATAATTTTACTAATTACTAATTTTTTCTTGATTTGCCCTGCTGAAATTAGAGTGTGTCTTATATGCCATCAAATAGGGTAAATAAAATCAATCTTATATATGAAGTAAGACTGAAGAAACATTTCCTTTGTATATTATCCGTCCTGTGATAGTCTATTTTGAATACAGAAAGCGTGATTTTTCAGTGCACCCATGTCACTACCAAATGTGACAAAAGATTGAGTTTAACAGCAATGCAGCAAAAAAATTCTCAATCCCCCTCAGCACTTATCCATTTCAAGGACACCTCATGCTCTGGACAATAAACCCAGCCCTCTCCCAAAGGAGAGGTATTGCTTGAAAGAGTATGGCCCACTAGGGCTTGAATGGATATCATTGGCAAACCCTTCTGCCAGGAAGCATACGATACTTGCATACCAAGAGCTGCTCTACCCTTACTGTTTGGGCATTTATATAGTCAATGTCTTAGTTATGCTAATTAGACAGTCATTTACATGCCACTAACTAAAAGGCTAAATTATAATTTACTTCAACAGAATTAAAAAAAAAAATGAGGCATTGAGTAATAATGGTGATTTATCATAGGTTAAAAAAAACAAAAAAAAACAAAAAAAAAAAACACACCTCAATTTTTGTTTCTATGATCAATCTGTATCTCTACTTGTTGCAACATTCACCCAGTTAGTTGAGCCAACTGCATCAAATGAACCCACAGCATCCAAACAAAAGCCGACCAAGTGTAACAAAGCTCGTATTCATTCAGATGTACAAATTCATAGTAGGAGTTTCAGTGGGAATTCGGATTCATAAACAGTCCTATTTTAGGATAGTGTGATCTGGTTTGAATTCAGAGTTTCCTTCTCTTAGGCTGGTTGCCACCCAAGGCTATAGAACAGTCTGTCCTACTATTTACCCATAGCTGGGAAGGAGAAAAGATGGATTCGTACCTTTCCCAAGGGTATTAGTACGTAAGTGAATGTAAGGAACTCAACTGGAATTTGAACTCAGTTCTCTGATTAATTATCCCAACAGAAAACAATTATTCACTATGATACATTTCAAAAGTCAAAACAATTAAATAAATAAGATATTTACAAAGCTCCAAATAAATCTTTAGTTCATGATAAATAAATACAGTGATTGATACACATTTAATGCAGTACCTTAAACAATAAAATTTAAATAGAATAATGAATTATGTATTATAATATTTTTTTTCAAAATAATCCAATCTCAATAAGGATTGCTAAGGCTAAAATAAAACTGCATATTTGTCTAGAGTTTCTTTCCTTTTTTTTTTTTTAAAAAATCATGTCTTGTTTTTTTTGTGTGTTTTACCTCTTAATTTTAATTTTCAAATATGAGCGATGAAAGGCCGATATTTCATTTCATTTATTTTTGTAATTAATTAAAAGCTCGTCAAGTGCGATCTGACGACATCATATGAAACATCTCTGACTGCTGCACACAGCACAAAGATGAATTCAAAAAACGGGGGGGGGGAGCTATTCCAATGTCAAGGTGAAAAAAAGAGAGAATGTACACTGTACATCTGCTCGGTGTTCATTCCTCCCTGTTTATGTGCAACAAGGCCATAAGACAACAGAAACAACACGTACGCTACAAAGGGGAAAACTCGCTCATGTCCGAACACTTCGGCTTTCAATTATTAAAAAAAAAAATATCCACATTGCAGCTAATTTAATTAATACTTATTCCTACCCACTGTTGTCAAAGAGAAAAAATATAGTTGTGTACTATATGTATAATAATAAATAAAGATAAATTGATAAAATTAGAATTTATTTACAATATTTGAGTTGACCCTCTTTCTTCATGTTACGAAAAAAGGCGTTGTTCTCTAGAACCCCACCCTAATGATGGAAAATTTTCAAATATCAAAATACAATTAAGGAAATAATGAAGTAATGTAAAATAGTTGTTGTCATCGATTGTTATACACATAAAAGAAAGAGAAAAAAATGTGACTAAATTCGTAAAAAATATTGTTTCAATTTCAACAACCAGCCGTTCTATAACGGAAATTTAATTGGGCTGTGCCCTGTGGTGTACACTACACACATTATTTAAAAAAAAAATTTACCTATAAATAAATAAAAATAAAATTAGCTTAAAGTTCTTATTTGGACGTGTTATTGGCCTATTTATTCTGGTAAAAAAAAAAAAAAAGTTTTTTTTAAAAAATGTTTCAACAAGAATTGTAATGTAGCAATGTCTGCTTTGTCGAAAAATAAATTTAAAAAGGACAGGCAAGCCGCAAAAATGACATATTTTTCTATCAAAATTTTTCTAGGCTCAATAAAATTTCAATAATTACCTTGTCAGAATGAAAATTCAAAGTTAACAAATGCGATAACCTGGAACACCAAAGTCCAAAATTACCTTGACATTTTTTGACAAGTACAAATAGCGGGCAATCAATCGTACATGTGGAAATGCATGCCCACAGGTAGAATAATTTTTTAAAATGCCTTAAAATAAACAGGGGGGAGGGGATTCTTAAACTATTTTCATACTGTGTTTTTCGTTAATTCTTATTTAATTTGTTTTTGATAAATGTAAAACGATTTTTTAATAGAAAAAAAAAAAGGCCAGCCATTTAGTCACACTCAACAACATTCAAAAGATCCACAAGATAAAATGCCAATTTAAATTGAATTTAATTATAGAGAGCAAGTAATTATAAGAGAGACTAAGTATTTTTTAAGCATGGGAGAAGAAGGGTGTGTGCCCGGTCACGTGATCGCCTATTGAAAACAAGGATGAAAACATTTTTAAAAACTATTTCCACTTTTTTTAACGAAAACAAAATATACCACGAATATATTCGAATAATACCTCATTTCATTTATTTATTGATTTATTTTAAAGAAAAGATATGCGGTTTTAAAAAGACATTTGCAATATGAGTCATGATAGAAAACAACCTTTTGGGTAGTGGTGGTACGTCACGGCAAGGGGATTTTAAAAAAAAAAAAAAAAACAGAGAGAGAGAACTAAAAATGTTGTTTATGATGATTGTAGTAGTCGTAGTAAAGAGGTCCACGCATGACTCACAATAGATCATTCATTTATTATAATGTTGCTGCTGTTACTGATGATGATGGCACCCATGCTTGGCTCTCCTCATCCTGCTGCAACCAGAAGTCGTCAGAGTTAAAGGAATTAGAGGGTGAAGAAGAAAGAGATAGAGAATGTACCAACCAACAAAAAACAGCCGGTACTAAGCAAAGCAGGGCATGGTCGGGGAGGAATGATGGGAAAAGGAAAGGCGTGGCGGGAGAGAGAAGAAAAAAATCTCACGTCAGGGCATGGAATGTGTAAAAAGCAGTAAACACATATTTATACACACATGCCCAAATGAAGAACACGCGTTGCCAATCTAAATATATCTCTCTCTCATACTTATATACACACGCACACTAACGAAGTATGCATTATCGTGGAAAGAAAGTATAGTACTAATAACACACTAAATGGGTACAATGTAGGGAAGAGAGCGGGGGGGGGAAGCATTCAGATAGGTAGAGAGAGTAAGTCTCCAGGTACAACTTTAGTTCATCTTTGCATTCACTTGAACATGTGTTTGTAGGTAGACTCTACGGGCCAACTTCTTAAAAATGCATTTTGACATGCACAAAATTGTTTTTGAGCTGGAAAATGTTGAACAAAAGATTTTTCCAGACACATATTTAAACGGTTAATGCACTTTTTTTATTAATAAAATATTTTCTGAATTCTAAGTAATTAATTACTTGTTACGGACATTTTCGATAGAAATACTCATACGTTATTTTCTGTCATTTTTTTTTTAATACCATATTCCTTCAGGTGGATGTGTAGACGATTATGGCACCCCAGGGATCGCTACCGCCATGGCTACTTTGGAAAGTAAATGGAATGGTTTCCCGTTCCTTTCTTCACGGTTTTGAATCTACAGTTGTCATTTCTCTGAGCCAAGAGCACCCAATCTATCCTGCTATTTAAATAACACATCGGGATACAGAGAACTCAGAAAAGCAATGGGTTCATGTCTTTCACAAGAATATTAATTTTAATGCGAAATGAATGCAACATACGAGGCCCGAACTCGGCTTGCCAATTCCACTTTCTGCGATCTTGACGTACTTTATTTAAAAAAGCACTTAGGGTGGGTAATTTTTTTTTTTTTTTTTTTTTTGGTTGGGGTAGGTGTTCACTGTTCAGGGATTCTTTGCCATCAAATAATAGCAACGCCCCTACAAATATGAACAACACAAAAATTATAGCACACGAGAGGATTTGCAAGTTGAATAATGAACGTCAATCCAATGGTCGAGAAGAGAAATTATATAATTATAGTTTTTATATTTATTATAAGTGCATTCACATACTAATGATCCTACACACACACCCGTCCGAGGACAAACAGTCTAGGCCAGGGGCACTAGATACAGAATTGGTCGCAGTAACCTGCACGGTCCTACTCTATGCCACTGAGCTACAAGCCAAGATATGTCAGAAAAACAAAAAAAGAAAAGCTTGTCGTGACGAAAATGAAAGCAAAGATAAACAAAATTTTATTTTTGGAAAAAACAAAAATGATGCGCGTATCTTCCACAAACAAAAAATACTCCGTCAGTTATTGGTACATTTATTAATTTTTAGTTTAAGTGATTATTTTCCTTCCGTTGTCGGTCGGTAGCTTAAAAAGTACTTTCTCCTGTTTCCATTGTATATGTCACAGCATTTTATTATTTTTCTAATCTAATACTAAGAAAATGTTCGTCATATCAGAATGACGGGAGGAGAATCACACACTAGAATAGAAAACAAAATGTTAGATTATATTGGTTACGCAGCCTGATCTCCCCTTTTTAGAGAAAATTGAGGTTGTTATAGTTACAGGAGATATTATTAATTACTGTATATGCCAATAAGCGAACATGTCACGTGTTACCACAACAACGGTATATCTCTAGTAAGGTAAGGAGTGCTATACATTGCTTTTGATTCGGGTTTAACTTTTATGGATTTTTTATCATTTAATAATAAAAAATCCATAAAAGTTAACCCGAATTTTATTTTAATGATTTAAAAATCACGGAGCTTGACAATTTACAAAACGCAAAACAAAACTAAAAAAAAGTTTAAATGAGCGAAGATTGTTTTATTGAGTGAGATAATTAGTAGAAAAATAAATGTTCAACTCTAAAAAAAAGTGGAAGAAAAATAAATATACGAGTAATCTACTCAACCCAGTGGGAAGCAGTGAAATACACGCATACTTCAGGAGGTAAGCGTTCATGGTTCTCCACAGCTTCCTTCTCGTTAAGAAATTACTAGCTTCTTGAGAAAGTGGAGTACTTTCCCGTTGCTTTCTCCATGATTTTGAATTCAGTGTTGGCTCTCTTCTAAACTAGCTACCACCTAAGGCTAGCCCGGTTTTACAGGGAAGAGAGATGGATTCAGGTCTTTCCCTTGTTATTAGCTCATAAAATGATCATGGTTAAGTAAGTTTATCAAAAAAAAAAAAAAGAAGTTGAATAAAAAAAGTTTAAGCTTAGTCTGGCACAAGGCTTCGCTAATGTGGATACTCAGTAAAGTTGAAAATCACAACACTAAAAATGAATTATTGGTCAACAAGACGAAGTTGTTAAAATTTAACAACTTATCGTCTTGTTGACCAAATAATTAATTTTTAACAGTTAAATGTTAACATAACTATTGCGCTATAAAAAAAAGAAGCAACTATTTTTAGAAGAATGCTACAGATTTGACAAATTAAAATACTTTTTTTATAATTCAAAAAATCTACAGCAATGAACACGAATCAAATAATTTTTTACTGACCATCTTACCTTAAAATTTCATAATTCCTACTAAAAACAAGCAGGACTCTGGTCATTTTAATATTTACTTATTTTCACATGTCTTGCAGATAATTAGCTAAAAATAAAATGTAAAAAATATATATTTAAAAAATGAAATCAATTTTTTTTTGTAAAGCGTATTATGGTCATAATATGAAACCCGGTAAAATCAAAAAAAGTTACAAAAAAACTGTCAAACTTTGTAAAATTGGGATGCGACAGGTAAATTTTAGAAAATATCTTTAAAAAAAAAAGAAAAAAAGTTGTGCAACAAAAACAATAAACATTACATTGAGTGATTTAGAAAAACAAAATTTGAAACCCTTCTTGGTCCAGCAGAGAGTTTTTCAACACCCACCTCATATGTCACAACACATTTTTGGGTCTATTACCTACGGTGAGATAAAACAAAAAGGTCAAATCCTAAACAACTGAAATAAATCTAGTTTTGATAATAAAAGGTCATTTCCCACCCCGGGAGGGATGGCTAACAAGTTCGCTTTGCAAACCATCTTAGTAGCGAGTTCAGTCCTCACTAGTTGTCCTACAGTGGTAAATTTCTAGGTGGAGTTAATGACCACGACCCCAAATTAATAATTTTTGCAAAATTATTTTTCACATCGCGAATATCTAAAAAGAAAAAAAAAATGATATTTAAAAGCTAAGGGAGAGATTCCATTTTTTTTATGTAAATTAATTACTCAAAGTCAAATAATTAGTGATCATCACCCACCCACCTCCACGGAAACCAAAACAAATATGCTCATGACGTAATTTCTTTAAAAATGTAATTAATTCCTCATCTGGGATTCTTTTTTCATAAAACTAAGCATTTTAAAACATCAAGTCGTATGACATGATGAGCATATCTGTTTTAGTTTTCGTAAGGGATCAATCAATGATCCAACTAACGTTTTATAATATTTTTAAGATCTGGAGTGCTTAATTTAAAAAAATTTATATAATGATATAAAAAAAATATATATTATTTCTGGTCGTAGTGCCTGTTAATTACTATTACAATTCCACCAACTTTAGATTTTAAAAAAATACATTTTGCCATGTGGAATTAGGTAAAAAAAAATAATCTGTCGATCACAGGGAGAAAGAAAGTCGACAGGACAATGGACAGCTCATGATCGACATAGGATAATTAAATATTTACGAATTCTTACCAGCACGTGTCCACTTATTTAGTCAGACAATAAAATCTACTTGCTTGTTTTATTGTGAAAACGCTACAAGTGTTTTTAACATCCTTGACTACGTGCAAGTCATTTATTATTTAAGGAAGGGAGAGCTTTTTAGAAGTAGGGGTCGATTATAATTTTATATTACAATTTCCTCCTACAACAAGAAGAAAAAGAAAAATTGTAAAATAAATAAACCCACAAAAAAAACAAAAAAAAAAAACATGTGTTCAGTTAAATAATACAGAGTTTGGGTGGAGGCTTACTGTGGAGTTAGTATTTTAAAACCTGCCTGGGGTCCTCCCCGATTTTTCAATTTTTATTTGTATGTGCGCGCGTGAATTTTCATTTTTTCAGTCACTAACACACACAAAGAAAATATCTTCCCAATTTATTTTTTTAACTATTGAAAACAAAAAAATTTTAAAAGTAAAACTAAACATGTGTAACATCTCTGAAACTAGTGAAACAACAGCTGTTTGAAATAATTGATAGTATGGCTTGGCCATCATTTCAAAATTTTTCATAGTAATTAGTTTATTTTTTATTTAAGAAAAAATGAAAATGTAATATAAAATAAAATAGATTTTAAAAGTAATTTCAAACATTAACAATAACATTCATTCGTTGATAGTCAATTTATTGACAAACACACACACAAAAGAAAGAATAGGTGAGGAAGTTCGCGTAAAATCCCAGAATGGGGAACAAAAATGGAGGGTAATTAAAAGGAAAACCTGAACCACCTTGCGATCTCATTATTATTGCTAATACTAAAAAGCGATGCCGTAAAGTTGTCGACCAAGAAGAAGCCCAGCCAAAAACAAAACAAATCAATCTGCTGATATTTGGCTAGGTTCGGGGAAATGTGTCGGGCCGAAAACTATTCAGCACCCCGCCGCCACCTCGTACGCCCTCCCACTTCTGACTCGCCATGTGAGCCGGACAAACTCCATCACTAGTATAATAATCCTCTAAGTGCACATTACACACACACACATAATGTATATAATAGTCGACCGTTTTTTTTTTTTTTACTACTTATCTTTCTAGTAGTACCACTCCACTCAACAATATCATTGTTAATGCTAAGGGTGACGGGGAAGATCCTAAACGATAGAGGTAACATAATCTGTGGCTACCGTTTGTTTTAGTGTGGAGTTTAATAATTCATGAAGCTTTCTCTTTTAAAAAGGCTTTCTTTTTACATTACAATTCATTTATTTTTTTCATATACACTACAGACACAACAATCTGGTGACTCAGTTTAAAAACACAAGCATTCAGATTTTACATTGTTAGTCTAGTGCTTCTAGGAAAATAAGTCGAAATTTTAACAACCAAAAATGATCGGCTCGGGAAAAAAATCAATTGACAATAGTGTTTTTTTATTTAATAATAAATTTCTTAAATTAGGCTCAATCTTGAAGAAAGTACTAAAAATTGATTCCTATCTTTGTTTAAAGTTGATTTGGCATTTCTTTTTTAAAAAATCTTATCAATGCTACTTTAAGAAAAAAAAGAAAAAAAGCTCAAAACCAAAAGAAAAAATAAATAAAATTAAAAAATAGGAAGTTACTTTTATTTTTTTTTCTTGGGATGACAATTGAAAATAATTACATTTTAGAATCAAAATAAAAAAATAGATTAAACTGTAAATTTAAAAAAGAGTTTCTGACTTCGGAAAATGGCAAAAACAAAAAAATTATTTTCAATGGAAAATGTTATCTAAGATGTTCAGAAGGTTTTTTGTTTGTTTGTTTGTTTGTTTTTTTTTTTTTGTTTGTTTTTCAGATTTTTATTATGCATGTAAAAATGTTCAAAGATCCCGTACTGCCCTGAAAAAATAATTCTCACTGTATCAATTCAAACAAAATAAATGCCTATATAACTCTTTAGTAAAATGAGGATTTATTTTTAATGAATTACCTAATACAGTATGGAACAATGTTTTTTTTTGTGTGTGAGACTTCATGCGTAAAGAAGCGAGAAAAAGAACAAAAATTTATTGTCCATCCCTTTTTTTACGGCATGCCACAGGCATCAGGTGGAGGTATAACCTGAGAGAACGAGTCTTTCCTGGTGTTCTGGATTGAGACTTTATATTATGATGATGGCCATGAATGACCAAAAAATTAAGCAACAAAGTACCAGGTCAATGATACAATGAAAGAAAAGAAATAAAATAAAAAATATTCCCTTTCCCGCACATAGGCGCGCGTTCGCGGTAAAGAAATTATTAAATAAACTCGAGTAAATCAAGTCATGTACCCAGCTGACACTTGTTATTTAAACATTATCAAACAAAATAATTTAAAAGTAAAACTGATGAAAATTCAGTTTAGTTAATAATTATGATCAGACCGAAAAAATAAGTTTTCACTTTTCACATTCATTTAACCTTAAAAAACTTTATCCAAAATCTTCTGAATATTAATAATAATATCAGGACATTTTTTTTTTTTTAATTTCGTTTTCGAGAGAAATGTTTTAGTTTTATTGGAGGGAATAAATTTTTTTTGGGGGGATGACAATGTGGAAAACATTTTTTTCTTTGTTTCCTAAAAAATTCTTAAAAATTCTATATCGTTTTCCCATTGTAAGAATGTTCCGTCCAGTCCACTAATAACCAAAACTAAAGTCTCCCACTATGAAAAATGGTTGCATATAATAATCAGAAATTATTTAAACCATTATCAACCGATTCATAATTTTTTTTAAATATCAAGCACATTAATTACCCTTTTTCTTAATTGAATATTTCTCTTTTGAGTTTTATTTCTGTTTCATCATGTCCTTCTTGAATTCTTTTATTATTTTTTTACAAATAATTTTCTTTTAATTTAAAAATTGCCTTTCTTTAAGTTCTCTTGCTATATTTGAGGAACAAATAAAATATTTAGCAAATATCAAGTTGTGTTGACTGATTTTAATGCAATTTTATCTACACGAGATGAAAAAAAAAGCCATTTTTAGATAGTTTTTCCGACAACAAAATGTGGCTAGTTTCATTTAGCCGGCATTTTCACGAGTAGCGTAGACCTGATTTTGTAATGGGTGTGGGCTCACTGACCAATCAAAATAACGAATTGATATATATCAACCAATCAGTGAATTTGATCATTAAGGTCAAGGATAAGCATAGAAATTACAAGCCGACGACAAGATAAAAATAATTACATTGGTAGAAAAGCATTGGTGAAAATCCAGTGATGCAACAAATAGACAAAAATGTCAGCAACATAAAAACATGGAAGAATATATGTTATTTACTTTTCAAATAAAGGTTTAATAAGCAAATGTATAATTATTTTCCGTATACAATAATGAACCCCCAATTTGTGGCCACCCTTGTCGATATTACGTATATCACAGACGATTGAAAACGAGCTTTGACGATCCAGTTTTTCATCAGAAAAAGAATATTTTTTTTTAATTTTTGTCCCTTCTTTAGCGCTCTAAACATAATGGAAACTATCAAATTCAAAGAAAAGAAAGAATACTAGGAAAATTTCGAAATAATTTCGAAGAGACAACAATAGAATTCTTCAAAAAGACAGAGACATTTTATTTAAAAAAGACAACCGACATCTCTTGCACGAACAACTGAATTGTATGAAGAAATTATCTATTTTGATAAGGAATTTAAAACACAAAAAAAATGATTATAAGTTACATAGCTGATAAGATGCTAAAAAAGGGGAAAAGACTGGATCCTAAGAGAAATCTTTCGTTCATAGATTCACATCTTTTATAAACCGCCCTAAAGTTTTGACAGGATTTTTATTTTTTTAGGTTTGTTGGCATGCATTTGTCCTCCAATAATGATTTAAGTAGGTAGTAAGAAAAATGTATACAAATTATGGGTATATTGTTGTTTTAGCTCCAAAACTAAAGCATGACCTGAGCAGAAAGGGCTTCTTATCTTAACAAACCTGTTTGCAACGACGTGGACATAACACATCATGCATTGACAAAAAATACTTAAAGCTCGAACCCCACGCCTATTTAACTACTTTTATATTTAAAATGAATAGTGTTTTTGTTTTTTTTGCTGTTTATTTTTGTCAGTCGAAAAGAAACATTTCTTAAGTCAATAACTTTTAAAAAGAAGAGATGCAGATGCTTTTAGTTTTAAAAAAACATTTCCTCTAAAACTAATTCTAAGCGAAAAAAACAAAAACTATAGTATTCTTATTATTTAAAAATAAAATTATTTGGCAGCAGTTTATTATTCTTGAATGAATAAAGATATAAACAGAAATAAACAAACATCCAGGTGAATTTAAATCACAAGAGTCAAGATAAACAAACACTCTAGTCAGTAAAAATTTTAAAAAAGTAAACACTTGGTATTTAAAAACGTTTTTAAAAGTAAAACTAATGAAGTGTTTTGATCACGTGACTACATCTTTTTAAAAGCATTTTTCTATCGATCTTCAAAACTAAAACAGAGAGAAAACCGTAAAAAAAAGAGAAAATAAAAAAATATGATTGATTATCGAAACAGTTTTCCTCGTTAAAATTATTAAAGAATTCCTCATTAATTAATTAATATATTTTTTGTTTTGTTTTGATTTCCGCGATCTCAAGAAAAAGAATGTCGTCCAAGATAGAAATGTCAAGTAAAGGGTACAATCGCAATATGAGGTTTGGTAAGAAATAAAATCAAGCCTCAAAACAACGGAATCTGGTTTTAATAAATAATTTTTGAATAGTTTAAAAAATAAAAATCCTTCAGTGTTCATGAAATGAGACGTCAATTTATGAACACAACTGCTATATAAATTGACCCCCATGTACTTTTATTTTTTTCAGTAAAAGCCATGATGAAACGAAGGACCTTGGAGTTTGTTTTGTATGTAAATCCATTCAATAAGAAATACCATTTTGTTTGTTGTTGTATATATATATATATATTTTTTTTTTGTAAAATAAATTATTTTAAAAATAAATAGAAGCTTCCTTTCAAAAAGAAACCTGTGTCAATACAATAGAAATAGATTATCATTTTCATGCAATAAAATTAAATTGAAAACGAGATCTATTGCTTATAAGAAGGGCAAGAAAAATCGGAACATAATATGAAAAATCTGGTATAATTGCAAAAAATAATCAAACCCCTACTTTTTTTATAGGTTGGGGATTAGAAAAAAGATATCCACCGCTTAATTTAAATTTAGAAACCAATTTCAGTGAAATTAAATCATACATTTTTTGCAAAACGACAAGTAAAAGAAAAACAAACAAAAAAAAATCAAAGAAAAAAAGACATCTATTTCTATATTAATAAATAAATCTCCCAATATTTCTCCCCGGAAATTTACATGTCTGAACAAGTAAATAGATTACTAAATATCAATAAAACAATTAGTGATGAATGGCCTGATGTCATTTACAGGTGTAAAAAGTTATCAGTCATAAGATGAAAGAAACGGTATAGGAAATGGAAATTTGAGTGATAAACAAAGAATTCCCAAGCCACATTTAATAAATAATAATTAAAGGATTAAGGGAGGGTATTATTAAATATTTATTTTTTATTAATTACTATTTAAAAAATGCTATTTATTATTATTATTATTATTATTCGCAAAGTAAAAAGCAAAGGATTGCCTTTTTGTTTCTGTTTGAAATGAAGGAAGGATTTTGTTTTCTTTATCCTTAGGAAGGATCTGTGCATCTTTTTGCTTAATTTAACGATTTAAATATATGTAAATGATATACATTGTTAAAAAAAATAAAAAAATCTTACCTTATCGGCTGTGAAATCCAATTTTTTAGGAGGTATTGGTATATACAATAAGGAGAAAGAAGGAGGTATGTATTTAAACCAAACCCAAGTAGTGAGGCAGACAGCAATAGCTTTGCTGCTATAATAACGACGGCAAAGAAAATCGTAGCAGCAGCAGCAGCTGAAGAAGTACTTATTTTTACATACACACACGTGTGTGTGTGTATGTATATATATATATATATATATATATATATATATATATATATATATATATATATATATATATATATATATAGATAGAGTTCATTTCTCAGTTGGTTGGCTGTGGGGATTATGAGAGCACACTTGATTGAAGTGAAGAGATATGTACCAATAAAAAAACATAGTGACCACATGTTATCTTTTAAAATTTAAATTTATTAAAAACAGTTTTGTGCAAATTCATGAGATGGGTACTGGGCTAGTTTGCAAGTTGATCTTACTTAGCCATATAAGTTCGAACCTCACATACACTGCGAGCTTGTGTCAAAGTTCAAAAGCGTAACGTTTTACTTTTAAACAGCCATCTCCGCTAATTCGCAGAAAAAAGAGCGTACCGTGATGAAAAAATGACCAAAATTACTTAATGAAAAACAAAGTTTTGTCGTCAAAATATTTATTATTATAAAGAGGAAAGACCAGACTATTTTTTTGATTTTATTAATTTTTTTCGTCCAGCACGTTCGGAATTTTGGTTAAAAAATTCTTTTTATTATTTGCGTCAGCGGGTCCGTCAAAGATTAGAATTGGGAAATTTAGCAGCTTTTTTGGTGTTTTTAGCATTGTATTGGAAATTCTTGCAAAAATCAAATAATTGTCAGATTTTTACCTTGTAGCGAGTTCGATCCTCGCTGACAACATTATTATTTTTTTTTTTTTTGGCTTTGTGCCAAACTATGTTAGAAATCAAATATTTGTTTAAAGTGGGTTCCATCCTCACTGAATGCCCCAAACCTTTTGTCCTTATGTCAAACTAGGTAAGAAATCAAATATTTGTAGTAAGTTTGATCCTCATTGGGTGACCTGACTGTGTGTACTCACTGTACTAGTGTTGTGTCATGCTAAAAAACAAAATAAATGCTTGGGAACTCTACTCATGAGTAGCTCAAGCAAGTTAATCTCGTTACTTTAGGAAGTTAAATCCTCACTAGGTGACCATTCTTTTAGAAATAACAAATTAATTAACAGTTGAGTAACTGTTTGTTGTTTTTTTTTTCCCCATGTTTATGCAATACAAGTACCCCGGGATTCCTACACAAAGAGTTGACATTTGAGAGATCTTTGTTACTTGTAAGATTAAGAACGTTTTTCCCCTAATCATGTTTTTTTTTTTTTTTTTGCAGCAGTTAGATCTAAAACAATTTTTTAAAAATAAATTGTTCCTGCAATTATTGCACTTATTACACTTACAGTGTACTGTAACTGTAATATTTTACAACACACTTTGTTTCATCGCCGAATTCAATATTCAATCAAATAAAAAAATTTAAAGTTACAATTTTAAAAATTGAAAACGATCAGAATACAAGTTCCCACCTTTTAAAACTAAAACTTACCATAATTTATATACTTGACTTATGTGTACAATCAACACCAGTACTAATAACTTTTTGTTACACTGAGTTCATGAGTAGGTACAATAGTTCTTAGTCCTCTAGCTACCTAGCACTTTTAGTCAAGCAAGTGTCTACCTACAGACAGCATTTTATTATTAAATTATCCTGTCTACTGCCTACGATATAGCCACCCTGAAGTTAAAGTTAAAAAACCCAGGTTGTTTTACTTTTATGTGTTAAACAAAAATCTTTCTGTTTTTTTTTTTTTTTCTGATCTCTTTTCTCGAAACAAGGTTTGGTGATATGAAAATGAAATGAAACAGTCGTTCGTTAATGAATTCAGATAGAAAAGAATAAAAATCGATGTACGTTTCCAGGCAGAGAGGTAGGCTCAGTCTGTATATTTGCTTGTTTCATTTATTTATTTATTTGTTACATCACTTCTTGCTTCTTTTTCGTCTCCTTTCTTTACAGCCGGACTCTTGATCTTTAGCAAAAAGAGGTGAATGTCTCGTTTCAGGAAATCGCCCCCAAAAGAAACAACCCGTGATGCATGAGAGGTCCCAACAAGAAGTGTTAAAGAAATTGGACATTTTTGTCCCCCACACTAAACTCGACCTTGTTTCATTTTTTTTTCACTCGTTTAGTTACGCCGTAAACTGGTAAAGTGTTGCTGTTGACACTGCATATTTTATAAATGAACAGGTGAAATCAAATACGCCATAAGTGCTTGTTTTTTTTTTTTTTTTTTTTTATGGTTCTTTACATTTTAGCAATTTTTAACTTACTATATAACTTTTTTTTAGTCCAAGAGCACGTAAAGTGGTTGATATCAACCCCCAGGAGTTGAAGAGACTATCTAGGTCAAATGTCAAACAAGTCATTCGCTCATTTTCCCCACACTGGCTATGTTAAAAGAGGCACTTCAACATGTGAAAAAATACAGGAAATCACTGGACGACCTGCATAAAGAATTGACAAAATTGACAAGTCACTTCAGCTAGTATCGTCGGAGTTAGCTCCTCCTTAATTCCCAAATTGTCACTAGGGGTCATTCTCCCTATACTATAAATACTGGGCGACTTCTTGCCTCATTCTCTTTTCCTCAGGCCTCGTGCCGCATCCCACCTCACGTGCAGGTGAGGTGAGGTAAATCCTCTTTTTCATTTCAGCAACTACAATGTAAGCTCTCTTAGGAGATTGTGTTTACCACTTGTGGGAAGATGCCATGAACATTATACACACATACATGTACGTACGAACATTCACCAAAATATGGACATTCACAAAGAACAAACACCAATGTTTACACACACACACACAAATGCTATTGTCCATTCTAAAATTGTTTTGTTTAATACATATATTTGTTTATATATATAATCGGTCTTGTTTGTCTTCTTTCATCTTCGGTTGGACACAACTAGAGTCCGCCATTTTTCTTGTAGCTAGACTTTCTTCTAGCAAGAAATATAAACACACGTTTTCTTTTTATCTTCACCCACTCTTGGTCCTCTACAATATCATGTCCCTTCACACAAGACCCTGAAACAGTGCCACAGATGTTGCAGTTGGAACTGATTGATCTCCAGTGTGACACTGTCTTAAAAGAGAAGTTCAACTCTTTTAAACTGGATGAGTTTTATGCTTCATTAAGTGCAGACACATTTCCAAACATCCAGAAGATGGCACAGAGCATACTGGTGTTGTTTGGCTCTACTTATGTGTGTGAACTGAATTTTAGTGTGATTAACACGAACAAAGCACCCCACAGATCACAGTAAAGTGATGAACACCTCAGAACAGATCTGAGGTGTTCAACAAAACTAACACCAGACTTCAATGCACTGGCAAAAATGGGTCATCAATAACACTGTTCCCACTAAAAGTGAAAGTAAGCATGCTTTTTTTCTGTTTATATTTGATATGCATGCATCGGGTGCTGGCCCGACCTGTCTGTCAATTTTTAAAAATCAATGTGGCCCCTGAGCCCAAAAGTTTGCCTATCCCTATCCTAGGACATCTATAAATGCCTGGTGGATCAAAAAGGGGTCAATAAATAAATCATAGTGTCTAACAACTTTAAAAGAAAACTCACCAATTTCCAATGTCCTTGCTTACTGCAGATCAAACATTTGCTTCACCTTATGATGTGAAACAATTCAATAAAACAGTACATTAATTTATTTTTAATGTGTAAAGTTTAATATTTCTCATCACCACTATATTATTATTATTATCATCATCATTTGTGCATGTTATGTTTCCAGCCTTGTATCCTGGAGAGCAGTGCTAATCAAAGTGGTGGCCCACAGACTGGTGCCAGTATGTGAACCATCAGCTACCAGTACACAGCCAGTGTCCAGGCCATGCTAAGGAATCATTTGAAGAATTGATAGATGCCAGCCAAACAGTATACCGCCAGATGCCATCAGAATTTGTACTTTAGTACCAAACTTGGTACTTTTTGCTTTCTAATGAAGGTTTTCGTACAATTGGTACAACTTTTACTGAAACTTAAAATATTTGGTGCTATCTGAAATAAATATCAATAAATAATTGCTTTGAAAACTCTTCTACCATTTCCTTCAATATAGCTCTGTGAAAATTGTTTCTCAACCATGAATGTTATTAAGGCAAAATACAGGAATAATATGGATATTCATTCTCCATTGCATGTGGCACTGTCCTCAATTGAACCACAACTGGATAAACAAAGAAGAAGCAGGCTCACCTTTCACACTAGTAAAGTTTAAGGTTATATAATTTTTGTTTTTGTGTTAATAAACGCCTTATTTTTATTACTTATTTTATTACTTTTTCTATGTTTTGATAGTGAATTATTTTTTGCAAAATAAATGGAAGATAAACAATAGTCAACTTTTATTATATTCATCATATATATCATTTCCAGTCCAATTTACTATTGCCACAAAATATTACAGGTATATGACACATTGAGAAAAAAAATGCTAGTCTGCCATGTCAGATAGTTTGAGAAGCACTTCTGTAGAGCCGGTTCCAAACTATGGTTCTTAAGCCCTATAGAAGAATTGCCATTTAAATGATAGCAGTTCTTAATATATGGGATGTTCCTAGTAGGGTGATCTTCCAAGAAAACTGTATGTTGATGTTACCTGGGACACTGTTAGTAAAATTGTCCATTCCTTTTCTCACGAGGCCCAGAACTCTGATTATTATTGGTACAGTCTCAGTCTTCATTCCTCACATCCTGTTAATCTCGATCTCCAGGTCCTTGTATTTGGGCAATTTCTTGATAATTTTCATGGAGGTGTTTCTCTCAGATGGTAATGCTATGTAAATAAGCAGACTTCCTGGATTTCTTGTCTTTTATAATATCAGGTCTGTTGGCTTTAATTTCCCTGTCATCGTCTGCTGCTACTGCTGATTATTATTATTATTATTATTATTATTTGAATTGTCACAAAAGTGTATAGCAGGCACATGCATTACAGTCAATTATTATGATGATGATGATGATTTCCTTTGATTTTTCTTTTGTTGTATACACATTTCCTTCAGGGTCCCAACCAGAGACATAAATTCTGAAATGGCTTCATGACATCTTTCATTGTTCATTTTTAAAAAAAAAAAAAACAACCCAAAAGCCTAAGATCACATGCATTTTACCTTCATAAATCCCTCTGTAATGTGTGATCTGTACTTGTGATCACAATGTTTTGTATTTCTTTAAGGCATAGGTTATTATTATTATTATTGTTTGTTACATCTCCTCCTTTGTATCCTGCAGAATCAGGCCTAAACTATAGTCCTTAGGCCCTATAGGAGAAATGTCATTTAATTGATAGCACTTTTCTTAGTATATGGGATGTTCCTAGTAGGGTGATCTTCTAGGCAACTTGTATGTTGATGTTACCTGGGACACTGTTAGTAAAATTGTCCATTCCTTTTCTCACGAGGCACAGAGCTCTGATTACTATTGGTACAGTCTCAGTCTTCATTCCTCACATCCTGTTAATCTCGATCTCCAGGTCCTTATATTTGGATAATTTCTCAATAATTTTCATAGAGGTGTTTCTCTCAGATGGTAATGCTATGTCAATAAGCAAACACTTTTTGAATTTCTTGTCTTTTATGATAATATCAGATTTGATGGATTTATTTCGCAGTCAGTTTGAATTGGCATGTCCCAGAGGATAGTTATTATTATTATTATTATTGGTAGTAGTAGTATTAGTATTATTATTATTCAAACTAAACATATCTAACAGAGAATTAGAAGAGAGTTAGAAATTGAAAAAAACGAATAAGACATAAAGTTAAAATAAATCTTATCAGGAAATAATGATAAAGAAAAAGTGGAAAGGAATTTCTACTTTTAAATAAAAAAATTTTTTTGATTGATTTTTTTTTTTTTTTTGACATACCTAGGGTCAATGACTCGTCCCAAGATGATATTCCCAAGAACATAGGATAAGCACATAAGCATGGCAGAGACCATGCAGTGTCGACAATTCAAAAAGTTTGGGGCTCCTGATTTAGTCAGTTGGGAACAAGTCAATATAGTGGATAATTGTGAAAAGCAAACTCACACCATCAGCAAATTAATTCATGCAACCAGCTTGATAACCAACGTTCCATTATAGATGCACCAACTGTTTAGTTCAGGACATACTTTTTGCACATACCATGATGAACAGAACTTACATTAGTATGTTAATCCCCAAGTTGAGCTTGCTAACTATTGCGCTATGGTAGTTTAATTGATTCATTCATTTTTTATGGTTTATCAACCCTTCGAGGTTATTTAAAGCCAGAAAATATTTTTAGAGTGTAAAATTTTTTTGTGATAATAATGATTAACTTTTACTGATACAAGTCCTACTGATTAACCCATATCTGGGGGGGGGGAGAAGAAGTGGATTCATACCCTTCCCAAGGGTATTTGTAAGTAAGTGAATATAATGAAACTAATTGAAATTGGAACTTAGCTCTCCGATTTCCAGTTCTGAGTTATTATCCATTACACTACCACACATCCCAGCTTACAGCACCTGGTATTCCCAAGCGGTCACCCATCTAAGTATTGACCAGGCTCAACATTGCTTAACTTCGGTGATCATACAAGAACCAGTGC
The DNA here is from genome assembly GCA_903632075.3 of Acanthosepion pharaonis. Taxonomy (NCBI): domain Eukaryota; kingdom Metazoa; phylum Mollusca; class Cephalopoda; order Sepiida; family Sepiidae; genus Acanthosepion; species Acanthosepion pharaonis. The sequence continues at coordinate 1,268,460 of CAHIKZ030003021.1, read as the reverse complement.
TTCAATGTAATATGGCCATAGGGCCAGAGTAAGGGACTCGTGACCACCACCCCCTGAATCTTTAATATGGAGACCTGCACTCAGCTACATCTCAATTTTTATAATGTAGTATTCACATAAAATACAAATTTTATTGTCACCTAATTATGTACAATAATGGATCATATGCAATATCAGTGAACAATTCAATTAGAAAAATTGAAAATAAATACAATGTATCTAAATATAAAATAAAGACAGGTCATAATAGATCATTCCATCTTAAATAAATCAACAATGTTTTGCTGCAATTTTTAATATCAGCTTGAGATTTTACTTGTTAAAACATTGAATAATTTAACACATTCAACATTATGGATAGAAAATGATGCATTTTATATAGTGTTTTTTCAAGACTTAACATGAGCAAAACAAATTCACGGATTTGGATGAAAAAAAAAATAGAATGATGTCAAAATCAACAAAAATTTTTTCATCTTTAATAATCAGTTGTTTAATTTGTAACATATATAATAATATAATGTAATAATATAATGTAACATATATAAATAATATATAAATAATAAATAAATAAATAATAAAATAAAATAAATAAAATAATAAAATAAATAAATAAAATAAATAATAAAATAATAAATAATATAATAAATAAATAAATAATATATAAATAATATAATGTAACATATATAAATGTAGGTAGAAAAAAGTAAATGTAGAGAGGGTCATAAAGCACTGCCTGGAGCCCCCAGTTGGGGAAGTTCAAGGGTAGTATGCACCGGCCCCTGACAGGTCAGCAAAGTGAGGACCAAGTCCAGTCCACTGGGAGATTTCATCCCAGGTTCACTAAGGTTTTCCTTTTTAAGAGTCTGAACAGCAATTCAGAGTGACATGTTGAATAACATAAAGGAGAAAGTTATTTTTTTTTTTTTTACAAATACCTTCTTTATGAACGGTATTCTGCTTTAAAATTTCAGCATTAGGCACAATATATTTATTATATCAGAAGATTGCAGCAGGCGTTTTATTTTTGTCTTGTTTTTTACAATAATGTTCACCTTGTATAAGGTCCAAGAGCCACTCAAGGTAGAGGGTTACAGAGTGAGAGGCACAGTTTATGGGATATATGGGGAATATAATGGATAATCCTAGATTTGAACAGGTTAAGATTGTAATAATCGGAGAAGCATCCTCTTGGAAGTTAGTTCCACAAAGTAGCAGTTCGTAGGAAGAAACTGTTCTTGAAGAACTTAATTCTCACCAATGGACTATGAAGGGAATGAGGGTTGTTCACTATATTGCATTGTATGGCAGGTCTTTGTCATAAAGGTTAGAACTGGTGGAGCTAAGGAATGTAGTTTGTCTGAACACATTCCATGTTAGAATGTCACTAGTTTAACATTAAACTTTTTCACTAGACACACATTTTGAAAACTGTCAGTAGCTGCAACTCCATTCAGCTTTTGAGTATGTGTAAAAAAAATCAAGGCCAAGATTTAGATAGGATGCTAAAATTAGCACTCTGTGTAATAGATGCACATGGCTTAAACCATACACATTGAGTCACCAACAGAGTAAGTTTAACTTTTCCTTCATTCTTTACAGAGACTCTTAAAGACATTCCTAAAATTTGCACTTTCTTTTAGGAACTATCTTTGAAATTTTCTCTCACACAAAAAGTTCCAGATGAAATAAAACTTTCTATCTCATTTTGTTTCGCTCTCTCCTATTTTCTCAAGTAATTCAATACTTTCTGTTTTTGTTTGTCAAAACATAAGACCTTCTCAAATTCAAACAATGACCCTAATAACAAGACTGAAAAAAAATTAAGCCTATTGCAAGCAAGGCCACAAAATAAGGGGAACTAAATCAGATGTTAAAAGTGGCTAATGAGGGGGTTGCTAAATAAAATATTAAAAGTGGTTAATGGGAGGTGCTAAATCAGATATTAAAAGTGGCTAATGGTTGGAGATGGTAAATCTGATGTTAAAAGTGGCTAATGAGGATTGGTATGCTAAACCATATGTCTTAATTTTGAAGATTCCCGATTCTGTATTTTTCATCTGATCTGCTCATAAAATGAATATTGTTTTTTTGCTTTTTTTAGACAGCTTATCCAACTGTACACATTTTTTGTTGTTTTGATTTTAAATGCACATTTTTTTCTTTTCTTTTCACTTATGCTTCCTTTCTGGACAAAATTTATACATTTTTTTCCTCATATATACTTATATAAAAGTTTTATATAAAACGAACACAAAGAAAAAGACATCAATGTTTTTTGATTTATTTTGAAAGTTAATGAAAATAATGATTTTAGACAAATGATTCAGCTCAACTTCATCATGCTGTAATTGATTGGAGACATTTAATTTTTTGTTTAGTTCTAGGTGGCTGAAGCCCTTGCCATCCCACCAAAAGAAGCATGAATGTGTCAGTCTCAACTGATCTCCTTTTTCTTCTATGTGCCATCCTTCAGGACATGAACGATTAAGGCTCTCCACAACTTCCAAATCCTTTGTAACTCTTAGTAACATTTGTCTTTTTGCTATCTCTTCTAATTTCTGTTCTGCCAACTATTTATACAAGCTCATTGGGTAAGATATTTGCTGCTTGCCTCTGTTCAGTACGCTTTTCTTTGTTCCTAAGGATATTATCCTGTCTCTTAATACTTTGTTTAGCTTTTAGAAAGCATCTTTCACTATCCCAATGCACATTCCACATTCACTACCTTATAAAAGATTAAATATAATGTAGCAGTTCAACAATTTTTTGTTTGTTTCTATCAAAATTACTATCACAAAACAAAAATACTTCTTTCAAAAATTCTCATTACAAATCATTACACATTTTTGAGATGAGGAGTTATCATTATTTACACTATTTACATTCGGACTGCTGTCCTCATTTTTGTTGTTATTATCACAACATTTCAGCCACTGTGCCCTTCCAGCCTTCATAAGTTGTATATAAATGGGGGTACCTACAGGAAAGTTCTGAACTGAACCCTTTAATTAATCCACAGGGATAGACAGTTCTCATTCTACTGACCCTGTCTGGGGTTATATCGTCTAATTTTATAATTGAACAGTACTAAAAATAAGAAAGCTTATGACTATATCACATTGAAACATTGGTTTCCTGCATGATCACCAAAGTTAAGTAACATCAAGCCTAGTCAGTACCTAGATGGGTGCTGTAAGCTTGGATGTGCAAGTGGTACAATAGATAATGGCTTTGAATTGTTAATTGGAGAGCCGAGTTTCAATTCCAGTTGGGTTTGTTATAGTCACTTACACGCAAATACCCTTGAGAAAGGCATGAATCCACCTTTTCTCGCCCCAGCCATAGATTAATTAGTAAGACTTGTATCACTAAATGATTATCTCAAAAAGAAATTCTTAGAATCTAAAAATTTTTTCTGGCTTTAAATAACCTTCAAATGATATGTCGTAAAAATGAATCAATCAAATCAAATCAAATCAAGAATAAGTAGACAAAATATCCCTAGGTATTGGCAATGGAATAAGAACAGTTTGTCCTCGTAGATTATTCTTGTAGCATACCTACAGACAATAATGGGTATGTCCTCATTCACATAAATACAGTAGTAAATACTGTATGTTGGTCTGTAGTTGGAGATTCATTATGGAATTCACTTGACTCACTTCTAGCAATTGACTACTTCTTTTACATGCTGCTGGCAAATCTTATATGTGTTATTCTTGTCCTAAGTATTATTGTTCATTACCAACCTTCATTTGATTATTCTATTCAGTAACTTTCCCTAGGTTACAACAATTATATAAAGTGTTCAGTTTGGAATTCGTTGTAGGTTACCCAGATCAATATACACCCGATGAAGGTCGGAGGGCAGAGTGGCCAAAACCTGCTAACAACAACAAATATATATGTACCTTCATCAGGTATATATCAATCCGAGTAACCTACAGGAAATTCCCTGCAGATACCCCTAGTCATGGGCAGTGGAACGAGAACAGTGTACCCCGTAGATAAAATAAAGGGTTGAAATTCATAATTAGGTTACCTGGATCAATATACACCTAATGAAGGCTGGAGGATAAAACAACTAAAAAGATGTGATAACAACAACAAAGATGAAGACAATAGTCTGAATGTCAATAAAGTACAATAAAAACATTATATTCACAAATTATTGGTGTGGTTTTACAAAGAACATTCTGAGTTAACACACTGACTGCCAAATAGAAGTTAACTCATGTTTGACAGCCTTTATTATGATGCCACATGGCCGAGTGGTTAGAACATTCGCATTCTGACCATGAGACCTGTGTTCAAATCTCACCATGCTCAATTTGTCAGAAAGGAGACTTCCTAATGTTATCCAACTGGCACCTTTGGGAAACCATACCACAGTTTGACCCAAGCCATGTAAGTGAAATTGGGTAGACAGAATTCATGGGGGCCATCAATTTAACACATTGAATGCCAACCATGAGATAACTCATAGTTAACAATTTTTATTATCATGCCAACCATGAGTTATCTTGTGCATGTTATTTTCTGATACATTTTCACTTGCGGGTGCCAACAATTTTTTATTTTTTAGTTTATTTACCACAATATTTTTAATGTGGAAACAATGTGAAGACATAAGTTGAAGATATAAATCAACTCATAAAAAATTTTTTATTGTTTAAGTCAGCAGTTGTTATAATGTTGCCATTTGAAGTTAAGATTTCATAATTAACCTTTGGTAGTCAACGTGTTAACCTTCTGAAGCTGAACTCCTTATTCAATCCTTTCTGGACCCTGTTCTTCTATTGTCCTATCTCCTTACTAAACTTTTCTCATTATCTTCCACTTCCAGTAATCCCTTGGGTCTTTGTGGCATTATAGAGATGGTTTCTTTTTGGCTTCAATTGAGTACTTGATATGTTGTCTTGTAGTTATATTAAAAGCATGGAGCGATTATTAGATACAATGATCTGTGTGGATCACTCAGTTGTGTGCCATGTGTGATACAAACTTAGGCGATCATGTATCTTTCAATACATGACTGACAAGGCAGATTTTTGCCGCAGTAGGTTTCCATTTCTTTCTGTGGTAGACCAGTTGCCATCCAAAGCTATAGAATGTTAGAATTTTTGGGTACCTTTTAGTACTAGCGAGCTAGCCAAAATGAGCTGACTCATTTTATAGTCCACGAATAGAAGGGTTAACCAATCAGAAAGCTCAAAATATTCAATGAGACGTGTAGAAAGGCAGCCATTTTGTTTTTTCTCCCAAATTATCTTCACTGCCAGCCTGACATCGAAGACTTAAAGAATTACTTAACAGCCGCTACTTTCTCTGAATCTTCACTGCCAAACTCTGATATTGAACAAATTACGGACTTCACTGGATTCCATATTCAGAGGCTATGGCAAACATGGTCAACATAGAACCCAGTCTGTCCTGCTATTTACCCATAGCTGGGGGGAACAGAACAGGATTCATACCTTTCCCAAGCGTATCAGCATATAAGTAAATGTAATGGATTCGACTGGAATCCAAACTTGGCTCTCTGATTCCTCAGTCTGAGCCGCTATGCATTACTCCACCGTGCCGGGATACTTAACAGAAATATGTTAAATTCTATTTGAAAGTTTCTTAGTTGAAGAGTATAAAATTTCTAATAATTTAATAAATTATTTTTTTTTAATCATTTCACCCCAAGCAAAGCAATAACACCACTAACATACGAGGGGTTACTGAGAGTGAAAGAAAGTGAGAAGACTTTAGTGAGGAGAAAAGACAATAAAAGATTAGGCTTCAGGAAGATAGAAGATGCCAACTGATGTTGCATTTAAACTTTTGAAGATTGTAGGTGGCAGGGAAGTAAGACACGGGATGAGCATTCCACAGATGAGAAGTACGAGAAAAAAAAATATTAGAATAGAACCTATGATTAAATCTAGCTATTTCAACAGTAAAACAATGAGATCTAGTTGCTAATCTACTAGTATGCTTAAACTCATGGATTCAAGGTAACAAGGAGGAGAGCTCTATTAGAAAAATATGCTGTGAAAATATTTATAGAAAAGATAAAGGGAAGCCACATCATGGAGGTGGGAAAATGACTTAAATCAAGATGCCAGGTCAGAACCAATAATATTACAGACCCTTCTTTGGATTTTGTCAAAACTCTTGAGATGTATAGCAGGTGTACCAGACCAGGTATGGCAGCAATATCCAATGCATAAATGAATGATTTATAAATATGCAAGATGGTTTGTAGTGAGAAGGAATGTCTGGCATGACACAGTGAATCAACTTGCCTAAAAGTTGCAAATTTTAGAGTAATAATTTGATATAGGTTTTAGATATTAGATTTATAAGTTAATTAAATTTTATTTTAAGTTGGTATCCACTCAATGAGGATATCATATTTTATTAATAAGTTTCAATAAAAAGAGGTTTTTATTTTTCTGTCTGAAATTGACAGATTAATAAAATATGTTCTAATAAAGTGTACACTATAATTTGAATCTAATTTTATTAAATCTTAATTTATATAGAATTTTACAGTTTTTCTTCACAAATATAACAAGGGTTTGTCTCGGCCCACAAGTCATAAAGTGTTACTAATCTGACCTGATTCAAAAAGATTTTGTTGTTAACATTTTTGGAATTTAGAAAAATCAATAAGAATACTCAAGCACAGAATATAACAAAGATGCAGAATGGTTAAAAAAAGGACCAATCATTGCTCCCATAAAAGTCATGTGACACTGGCTATATAAGGACCAAATTGCAAAAACCCATCCTCTTTTTTATTCTACAATGTTATTCAGGCAGCACAAAGCAAGGTAAATTTATAGCTGTTTGTTTATTTCAACATGCTCCATTTAATGACTAAGTAGGCAGATATATTTTCTTTGATTTCCTATGCATATCTTAAGAGAGCCATGTTATTCATATATTTAGCCAAATTGAAAGCCTACTCAAGCTTCAGTGAGAAAGAAACATCGGTATTATAATTGAAATAATTGATTTCAACATATAAAGGTCTAACAGATCAGCTTAAACATGAACCACCAGTCTACCTGCACCTTGATTATAGTTGTGAAGGCTTTGTTTTTCATTTCACCCCAATCAAGGCAATAATGCCACTAGAACACATGGTGTAACAGGGTGTGAAAGTGAAAGAGAATGAGAAGACTAAGATGTGGAGAATTGAGGAAAGGACAAAAAAGGAACAAGAGTCAAAAAGACAGAAGATGGCAATTGACATTGCATTTCAATTTTTGAAGATTGTAGTTATCAGGGAAGCAAGAAATCAGAAGGGAGTTCCACAGGTGGGAAGTGCAAGAAAAACTGTTAGAGTTGGTTACATCTAGCTAGTTCAACAGTAAGACAGTGAGTCCTAGTTGCTAATCTAGTAGCACACTTAATTCATGTAGTCAGAACACTAGAGAAAAATGCTCCTCAGAATAGTTGCCATGAAAATATTCATAGAAAAGACAGAGGGAAGCCATGTCATGTCAATGAAAAAATGACTGAAGATGTAAGAACCATTTACACTTTTCAGAAGAAAAATGATACATTGTGGTGAACCCAAATGTAAAAAATAAAATAAAATATAAAAAAAAGAATTCAAATTAAAATAAGACTTTCTTTTAAAACCCAATATCTCTTTTTCTCTTTCTACCATTCTCTCTCTATATACTTCTCTCTCAATTAATGAGAAGGAAACCCTCAAATAAAATGAGGCAGAAGAAAAAAAACTGAACATGGCTGCAAAATGGTAGAAGTTTGCTGTTCCAGAGTCTAGTTATTGTGACTAGAAATCTACCAAAATAAGAGAGGCTCCATGCATAACTTCAACTAAAAAAAAAGAAAAAAGAAATGAATGTTGGAAAATAGAATTTTGGCCAATCAAAAAAACCAAAGAAACTTTTGATGTTAGCTGAAACCAAGCTTCATGCCAAGTAGTCTGGAGCCTTTCTTAAGTGTATATAAAGAGACAGGCCAGCAGAAGCGACAGGACAGCCAGAGAAACCAGCCAAGCATGTTGTGCAAACCAGTGGTCATCTGTTTAAGACATTTTTCTGCCCTTTTGAGGGCCGAGAATACACTGCCAATAGACACTGCATCTATTTCCAAAGTAACCACTCTTGACAGCTGCCAACAAAATGACAACTACTACCAAAGTCTTTCAATTACCCAACCGAATAACTTTTCACCAACCTGAGAAATATTACAAAGAACCTCTGGTGCTTCTCCACAACATAGCATGCCAAAAAATCTCCAAACAGCCCTTCTCATATATTCTTGCCACAAAGTTTAACATTATTGGAATAACATCAAAGATTAAGGATATTACACTACATGATTTTCCTTAGAAAGACATGGTCTGAATTCAGAATTTTCCTTCTCTTAGGCTGGCTAGCAAGGACTGGTTTAATATCTATGTAATCTGCCTCAGATCAAAATGTAGTTATATACACAGCCATGAAAAGTATTAAAAACATGTTTATATGTAAAACTAAAAATTCAAATATAACTGAAAATATATGTTAAAAGACAATATGAATCAATACAAAAGGAAAACTTATCTTAGCTGATATGTTCCATCCACCAATGGACTTTATCAAGGCAAATGTAAGGATTTTATTTTGCAACAAGTATTTATAAACAGAAGTAGGAATACTATTTACATTATTCGGGCTATTGTCCTCATCTCTGTCGTCATGCATATCACAACATTTCGGCCTTCTTCAGGCGGTTGGAATGTCGAACTGAACCCTTTATTTCGTTCACTGGGGTAGACTGTTCTAGTTCCACACACAGTGGATAAAGGCGTTAGTTAGATCCAGTGACAGGACCCAAGGAGTGTGAGTTCAATACCTGGTTAAAGCAGTGGAGAACTTTCAGAGAGAAATTAACAGGAGATAACTGACATCCATTAGACATGGCATGTGGAACTAGAACAGTCTACCCCAGTGAGCGAAATACAGGTTTCAGTTCGACATTTCAACTAACTGAAGAAGGCCAGAGCGTACAACAGCCAAAACGTTGTGATAAACATGTTGACAAAGATGAGGACAATAGTCCAAATAATATAAATAGTGTACATAATACCTCATCTCAGAAATATAGACAGATACAGAAGTTGGAATGTCATTAGTTTGTAGAATTTCAAAATTTAAGAACACTCATAAATATATTTCAGACTAACTGAAAGTCAAGGTAAATTATGGAGAATGATAAGTGATGTCATTTTATATCTAATAAATGAAAGTCAGTAAATTGAATTATTTTTTTTATATAATGTAATTATTATTTATATTATTTTTGTTTGAGATTAATTTTTCTTCAAAGGTCTACTTCAACTGCATACTTCTAACATCTCCACCTAAACTCTGAAATTTTCCTTCAAAGGTCTATTTCAACTGTATACTTCTAACATCTCCTAAGCTCTGAAATATTATTTATGATTTTTTTCTTTAATAGGAGTAGATAGGTTTGCTTATTGCCCAGTTCACCTGATCTTTTGAACAGGAGTAGGGGTTTATCCCTTGTTCCCTGTTTAGGATTGGGTTTCCAGTTCCTTCTAAAGGCTTCTTATTCTCTTTCATTACCAGTAGCCCTTCACATCTTAATGCCATCATCACCTTGCTTTGGCTGAAATGATTAAAAAAAACAAAAAACAAAAAAAAAATAACTTATCTTATAACAATTCTACTAATGATTTATTATCACAGAGTTTAACCTGTCTAGAGTAATATCAAATCCTAAAAACAGTACCTGAACTTAAATGTGACCCTTCCCTGAAAGATATGGTTGAATTCAGAGTTTTCTTCCTCCTAGACTAGCTGCTAGCCAGGGCAAGAGAGCCTTATCTCCCTTGCTATGTAAGTCATTGACAGGGAAAGATGGATTCATTTCAGTTTTAGCAGGAAGTGAATGAAACAATGGTGAGCAACAAGAAAGTTTTAAGGAAAATATGAATGAAAAGAACACTTTTGCTGAGTATGAGAAATAAATGAGGAAAGGGAGCTTGGAGAATCTAACACTCACAGGATATATTGGAAACAAGCGCAATAGTAAGTATCCTACCTTATGAGTTTGTGTAAATGGATGGCAGAACATGAACAGGAAGTGATAGTAAGAGGACAAATATTGTTTAGTGCTACAAGAGAGAGGAAGTTGTGGAGAGCTATGATCACACATGTCCTGAAGAGATATAGCACATACAAAAGAAGAAGAAAACAGGACTGACCAATATTTGAATACAGTTTACTGATTCTTCCTCTTAGTTCTTTATTTTTTTTCTTACTTTCTTTCTATCATTCATTATTCTTTTTCATTCTTCCTTTTGTTCTTTCTTTCGTTTTTTCTATCATTCATCATTCTTCCTTTTGTTCTGTCGTTCATCATTTTTTCTTTCATTCTCCCTTTTGTTCTTTCTTTCTACCATTCATCATTCTTTCTTTTCTTCTTTCTTTCTCGCGTTCATCATTCTTTCTTTTCTTCTTTCTATTATTTATCATTTTTCCTTTTGTTCTTTCCATCATTCATCATTCTTTCTTTTGTTCTTTCCATCATTCATCATTCTTTCTTTTGTTCTTTCCATCATTCATCATTCTTTCTTTTGTTCTTTCCATCATTCATCATTCTTTCTTTTGTTCTTTCCATCATTAATCATTCTTCCTTTTATTCTTTGTTTCCTTTGTTCATCATTCTTTCTTTCTTTCTTTCTTCTGTTCTTTATTTTATTATTTCTTTCTATCTTTTAGTCTTTATTTTTCTTCCTTTGTTCTTTCATTCATTCTTTTTCATTTCTTCTTTTTTTTGTTCTTTCTGTCCTTTTTGTTCTTTCTTTCTTCTTTTGCTTTTTCTTTTATTCTTTCATTCTTTATTTCTTTTGTTCTTTCTTTCATTTTTTATTCATTCTTTATTTCTTTTGTTCTTTCTTTCATTTTTTATTCATTCTTTCTCTTGTTTGTTCTTTATTTTTCTTTCTTTCATTCAAATGTCAACCACTGGTGCTGATGGATACACATCATATCAAGCAACCCTTACTAATAATTAAATTCACATTAAGTGGAGTAACTACTGCTTTATATAAGATTTTATAAAAAATATGTTCAAATTTTTTTTCATCTAAAGTCTATACTGTAATTTAGCAGTTTTCACTTGATGTGTGGGAAGGGAAATTTGGACCGGTGACTGCTATGTTGTTCCAAGTCAGATCAAGTTATTTCAATCATTTTATGCGATTATTTGTGTAAGCAATTACATAATGCCTGTGGGAGGAAAACAAGTATGCAATTAATTAGGACAAAAATGTAATCAGTATAACTCGCTAATATCATTGGAAAAGCAAACATCAACTTCTTTTCAGTAACATTGTAGAAAATGGTTTCAGATTGAATATAAAATATAGACATTACTTTTCTCATGATAAACATTATTTTTAATGGGTACATGTATTTGAATTGACATCGCTGTTTTTTATTTTCTTAAACAGCATAATTAATGTCAACCAGCCAAGATTGAAAAGTCTTATTAAAGAAAAATGTGCCTCCTGTCAGGAATCTAATCAGATGAAAAAAAAAACAAGAAGACAGGTTACACTACTATTCGATAAGAATAGTAATCTAACTACTGCTAAGTGTAAAATCAAGAGAAATAAGATGAAAGAAATATTAGTAAAAAATTAATAATAATTGATAATGCTTCATCAAAGAAATTCTGACAGGACAATTACTGCTAAGTGTAAAAGCAAGAAAAATAAGATAAAAGAAATACTAGTAAAAAAATAATGATTGACAATGCTTCATCTAAGAAATTCTGACAAGACCATTACCTCTAGGTGTAAAAGGAAGAGAAATAAGATGAAAGAAATACAAATGAAAAGTTAATAATAATTGATAATGTTTCATCTTAGAAATTCAAACAATTTAAGACTTTACTAAATATAAAAAGAACTGAAATACAATGAGGGAGACTAATAAAAATGCTTTCTTGCTGTAATAACAACATGTACTTTAATACTAAATTGGAAAAAAGGATATTATCAACATTACAAAGTTATCAATGATGAAAGCACACCATTGATATATATATATATATATATATATATATATATATATATATATATATATATATATACACACACACCCTTGTGCAAATTAATTGAAACAACCACTTTAGTTTCCTTTCTTTCATCATATGGTCAGTTTTAGACCCACTGGAGTGACAAGGTGTAATCGATTTCTATTTTTTCCTCAGATTAAGTCATTTGCAGTGGTGAATCTATTTTCATGGTGTATGATGAAATTTGTTTGGACTTGAAAAATATTGTGTCATCCATGATTGCATCAAATTTTTATCATGCCCAGACACTATTGTCTCGACTGTTGATTAGTTGCCCTACAGCTATTGTCTGCAATAGACGTTACTCCAAGAAAGCGTACTAAAATTGCAATGCTGCATGAACACACTTGCAAATCTTACCAGTGAGCAAATCAAAGTTCTATAGACTGGCTTGAAAACTCTTTTGATTTAAATCCAATCGAGAATCTGTGATCAATCTGCAAGAAATTACTTTGTGGAATGGACATACGAAGTACTAACATCTGCACTGGGTCATGTTTCATTGAAAAATACAAAAAAAGTAAATAATAATGGAATTATTCATTTTGCTTTAATTTGCACAAGGGGATATATATATATATATATATATATATTACAGGTAAAATGAGAACAAATGGAGTATAATTCTACTGTATGTAACATTTAATTTAAAAGAGGGCTCAATATAGGTGATGTTAAACTACTTAGTTTAACATTATCTGAGGAGACACATTTTTAGTGTTGAAACATAATTGCCATTATGTAGTGATTTTTAACATGTTTTAATATCCTAAAATAAATAATATATATATATATATATATATATATATTAACAATTTTGATTAAAAAAGTTTTAACTGTTTAATTTTTTATTGTATTTTTCCAATTTTTAAATAGTGTTGTGTATTGAGATCAAAATTTTAGACTAAATTGATGTGGCCTCGCTTCCAATAACCATTACACATGACATCACCATAGACTGTTTCAAACTTTCAGATGTCCAGAGAATACAAGGATGTAGACAAAGGAATCCTGCCTACCACATTGACACCACATGGTTCTTGAAAATGACTGAGATGGTCAAACGTACTTGAACAAAATGACAACAAAAATGTGAACTTTGGATAGTTTATCCACAATTTTGACTCCAATATATAACATGTTATTTGAAAAATGGAAAAATATAATGAAAAATTATATAGACAGAATTTTTGGGGTCTTTTTAATCAAATGTGTTTGGATAAATAGTTGCTACTTAAATATACCTTACACACACACACATACATACATACATACATACATACATACATACATACATACACACACATATATATATTTATTAGGAAATGGATTAAATCTGACATTTTTTTAATATATTTGTTTAAACGTTATTTTTAATGGATATTCATATTTGAGTAGATGCTCTGTTTTTTTTTGTTTTGTTATTAAACAGTATATTTATTTATTTTCTACTGGCTCAAATATTTGAGAAATTTTATTAGAATATTATATGCACCCTCCAGCAGGATTCAAACTTGCATCCACTAGGGGAAATCATCATTAGATCTGACATACCTTAGACCAACTTCGCTATGTGTATTTATAGTGATAGGAATTTTTTTCTATTTTACAAACATGGTCAGCACACTGTGGCCATGTTCATAGTTGATATTATTGTGCTGGCTTTGCATTTTTATTATTAATACTTCTATTATTTTTAGCTTTTTTTATGTTTCTATTATAGCTGTATTTTCTATAAGTATATTGTGAACAGAGTTTGGTAGGTTTTCATGTCTGCTTAAATGTGCCCTAATTGGGCTATTTTCAGAGAGATGTAACGTGAGTCTTCTTCATAGACATGTAGTGGTATATCAAATATTATAATTTATGAATTGCTCAGATGTATAAAACATTTAGACAGATTTTACACACTTTAAGTACAGAAAAGAAGACACTTATATAAACAGAAGAATGTATGTATGTGTTTAGATATATAATTTTTAAAAATTCTATATTTGGACACTATTCAAAATCTGTTCAATTTAAACTTAATGATTTGGTCAAAAAATATTGTAGAGATGGTGTTTTGTTGACAGTTGTTTTTACAAGTCAAGAAATTGGTTCTTTGTTTTCAAATGAAAATGAAATAACAATTGATTCTGTAGCACACATACAATAACAATGAATGTAACAACTTTAAAATTAGTTATATTTGTTGAACTTTTGAATATGAATAAAGAATCCCCCATTTTGAAATATTTATTAAGTAGTGAGCAGTGTAAAGAAAAATGTAATTTTGATTGTCACAGTACATTGTCAGTCATCTTAATGAAACTTGTATAAAAGAGGGATTGCTGCCCAAATACAAAGGACGCATATTTTCTATGAAAATTTCTCGGACATTCAGGCCGGTAAATGTTGTTAATTCTGTTTATTATAAACTGAGCATTTACTTAAATATTTGTATCTATAAAAAGAATGTATAAACATAAAAAAAATGTCTTAAAAAATAATTTTCAGACTTTGTCCATTTCATAATGTATGACGTCATTTGTTTACATTTGGATATGCATTGAGCAGATATGAATGAATGAGAGAAAATCATGGAGAATTGTGTTTAAAAACAGTAAAATCAACCTTGCTAAACGAATGCTCCTCTGTGGCCCAATCAGTTAAGGCACATCAGGCTATGACGGTTCCGTATAAGATACAAGTTCGATTCCTGTCGGAGGACGCATACTTTCTATGAAAATTTCTCATACATTCAGGCCAGTAAATGTTGTTAATTCTGTTTATTATAAATAGAGCATTTACTTAAATATTTGTATCTATAAAAAGAACATATATAATTAAAAAATCTGTCGGATGAATAAAAAATATTACTTTTTTTTTTTTAGAGAATTTTGTTTCGTTTATGTTTGGATATGAAACTGTGTAGTTATTAAAAAAAATTAAGAAGATCTATGATAAAAGAAGTTTCACTTAAAGGTACAATTTCAGCCTTGGCTGACTGATTGGTTCTCTGTAGTTGGTCAGAGTGTACTGGATTTCATGATAGCTATCCCTGTCCAGAGGGATGTAGCTTCAAATCCTGCCAGACAGTGCAAATTTTTCTTTAATATGATTTCCAAAACATTCAGGACAGTAGATAAAAATAAATCTACTGTTTAATAAATAAATGGAGGGTCTACTCAAATATGAGTATCCATTAAAAATAATGTCTAAAGAGATAAAAAAATATAATCTCCAAAATCTATCTTACATATTTATAAGTCTACCATTTATCTGTGTTTAGAATATTGCTGCCACATATGATCTGGGGCTTCTGCTGCATATTTAGAGATTTTTGATAAAATCCAAAGAATATTCAGCAATATTATTGGTCTACCAGAATTTTACCAAAAACAAAATAATTTCCATACCTGAAGATGAATGTACAGTCAAAAGTACTTGTATATTTAAGAAAGAACTTATACAGCTTATAATTTAAAAAACAAAGATCATAACATTCATCGAGTGATTAGTAGGTTAATGCATCTTTAAAATTTGGTTAGCAAAGGGATTTCACCATTTTATATCATTAAATCTACAAATTTACTTTTTTATGAATGATTCATTGTAATATATATATATATATATATATATATATATATATATATATATATATATATATATTCCAATTGGCTTTTCCTTCCTCCTTTATAAAACTCTCAAGATATAGCAAATTAACAGTAATCAGGAAAATGCAGTTGACAGAAAAATGACAATCTCTAAAAATCCTTGTCCAGCCAGCATTTGTGGTTGCTGGTGGCACCAACACCACTTTTGTTTATATTAAGTACATTTTTTAGTAGAATCAAATATCTCGGAAAGAACTCCTTGACTCCTTGTGTAGAGGTCATTTCTTTTATGGATACAAGTACATGTAATAGTTTCCCAATTGGTTGTTGAGAGGTGGGGGATTAACAACCACAGAAATATCCCCTACCCATCTCTGCTTGAACAAAATTTCTCTCCCCAATTTCTTATTAACTCTTTCACTATTTACATTGTATGAAAACAATATATAATTTTTTATTGTATCAAGAACAATTTTAGGGAAATCTATGACAAAGTGGCAGAAGTTTATGGGTTTCATCCTTTAGGACTTCATCAGACTAAAGTGATGTTTACATTGATGTGACTACACATGCACATGAAGGAGAGGGGTAGTGAAAATTTTAAATTTAAATTTTTTTTTATATATATATATATATATATATATATATATATATATAAACAAAAAAAAAAGAAATTGAATGCAATCAGCTAGACCATATATCCAAGAGATACATTTAAAAGAAAAAATTTTTCAGTTAAATCTAAAATTTTCAGTATTCCTACTCCTTCATCACTAATCTGATGGAGTACTAAAGGACAATTGCACTACACAAAAACTTTTTACACTGTCATACTATTTACATTACTTACACTGAAACAATTGTCCTCATCTTTGTTATCACAACTTTGCCTGTTCTGATCTCTGACCTTAATAAGGTGCTTAATGATCCAGGTAATCTTCAGGGAGTTTCAAAGTGAAATCTACATTTAATTTACAGAGGACAATAACCTAGTGAATGAAAGCATTGATTCTTGAAATAAGAAATAAACTATCCTTGGTATGACGATAAACTACATCTAGCCGCAAAGCCTCTGATTGGGAGGTTTTGAGGAGCATGAAACCACCTCTTAATTGCTGTTGCTCCCAGGTTCACCTTAACCTGGGGTGGTAACACTTGTTAGGGTCCCAGCTATGGGTAAATAGTGAGCTCCAAAACTGGGGTCAACTGGTGAAAATATTTAAAAAAATTATAATAAAAATACTGGCAACACATTTTCTTAGTAAAAAAAATTAACAGCAATACATTTTTGTAAAATAAAAAATAAATATTACCAGCAATATATTATTGAAAAATATTACCAGCTATACATTTTTGTAAATGAAACTACTAACACTTCACAGAAAATTAAATTTCATCATTAAATAAGCAATAAAGAGTTGATATGTCGCTAAACAAATGAACAAATAAGAACTAGACATAAGCAGTGGAATCTGAACAGATTAAGTAAAAGGTTCAATAGATGAAAAATCAGGGTGAATGTCCTGTCTCTCATATGAAAAAAAGAGATAAGTCGAGTTGTAAAATGAGGTGTATGGAAGAAGGAGGAGGAGGAGGATAAGTTGTGACTTGCTGGGACAACGGCATTGGCGAGCTGGTCAGGCAACTGCATTTGGCAAGTTTGTCAAGTCAGATGTCTTTGGACATGGGAGGTTGCTTTTTGAGAAGCATGTAAACTGGGGTCAAGATGCTGACCAACTGCCTAATGTCCCTTTTCATATCTTTTCTTTAGGCAGGAGTGGACACTATTGGGTGAAAATCCTGGATTGTATTGCTTTTTTTTTTTTTTCTTCTTCGAGTGAGTGAGTAAACATAAGATATGTGCAAAGCCTTGCACAGCTGATGTTTCTTTATTTTTAGTTAAGTTTTGGGCATTCACATCTGGCTAATGGCAGAAATTAGTGCAGCATCAATCAGAAGATGATCTGATTTTGGGAAGAATGTAATACCCCCATCCCAGAAATCCAGACAGAAACTCTTTCACTGTTGCTTGTCAAAAGCTTAGATTCCTACAACACTAAATTGCCAAGGTATATCAAGTCTTCTGACACTAGCAGTAGAACAGATTAAAGACAATTAGTACATCACAATGAAGGCAGTGAAAGTAATGACTGTCCTGGAGCAGCTGACAAGATATATTGATCTGACTTTATACAAAGACTCCTCAGTGTCAAATGGTTAATATAAAGCTTTTCCTTCCATCATTTTCAAGTAACATTTCACAAGTCATTGGCAGTAAGTTTGATCATCACTGAATGCTGTAGAAATCAGTTGGCGCACAAATACCAGCTTTTAAACTCCTGATAATTATCTAGAGAGTTAATTTCTCTTGTTTCATATAAAAATAATTTTATATATGACAAAATTTCATAAAAGATTTTCTTAAAAATAAATAAAGCACAATAATTTCTTTCTTAAAAATAATAAATTAAAACTTAAAATTTGATAAATTTTCTCTTAAGAAAAACAAAAATTTAAAAAAAAGCAAAAATTTTTCTTAGAAATAATTGATAAAAACCCAAATAAAACTTGATAAATTTTTTCTTAAAAATAATAATTAAAAACTTAAATAAAACTTGATAAATGATTTTTCTTAAAAATAATGATTAAAAACTTAAATAAAACTTGATAAATGATTTTTCTTAAAAATAATGATTAAAAACTTAAATAAAACTTGATAAATGATTTTTCTTAAAAATAATGATTAAAAACTTAAATAAAACTTGATAAATGATTTTTCTTAATGATAATAAAAAACTTTTAAGAAAATAAATGAAAATTTAAAAGTTGATTTTTTTCTTAAAAATAAAATATTTTTCTTAAATATATTTAATGAAAATTAATTTTTCTTAAATTAATAAAAAACTAAAAAATTTTTTCTTCAACGCAATAAAATATTTTTCTTCAAAATAGTAAATAAAAACTTAGTACTTGATAAACTTTTTCTTAAAAATAACTTTAAAAATTTCCTACAATAAAAAAATAATTAAAACATAAATCATTCTTAAAAATAATAAAAACTTAAAATAAAACTTGATAATTTTTTTACTTTTCTTAAAAATAAATAATTTTTTCTTATAAATTTTTCTTAAATATAATAAAACATTTCTCATAAAAATAAACTATATTTATATCAACCTGACTTGTTATGACACTTTTATCAAGTGATCTACAGCATCCACCTGTTTGGTTATTCTTTCTCCCTCTTCCCCAATTAGGATGCATCAAACACACTTGGTTATGTGACCCTCAATGGTCAATCAACAGGATACCTTCTTAACAGACACATCGTCTTCTATTGATGCCATGAAGAAAAGATGTGCTCCAGGACTCATAAGTAGACACAGCATTTTGTGACATGACATGCTGTGAGTAAAGACAGATTTTGTGACATCCACTAGCTTTCAATATCTGTCTATATTTCTGAGATGAGGTATTGTAATTATTTACACTATTTACATTGTTGTCCTCATCTTTGTTGCCAAAATATTGTGAATATGGCAACAAAGATGAGGACAACAGTCCGAACAATGTAAATAATCCATTAGCTTTCTTTTTCAGGGTTGGAGAGAAGGCATGTTAGCAGGTTTCTTTTTTAGGAAACAAAACCCTCATTTACACTGAAAAAAAAATAATGATGGCTAGGGAGAAGTTGAAAGAATGTAAATTAAGTTTTTATTTCTCAAAAGAGAACATGCTAACAAGGTATAGAAATGTGCTACATGCCTTTTCTCTGACACTAAAATGGGAAGCTAGTGGATGTTAGGAAAGCTGTCTTTCTGTCACAAAACACTGTACCTACTCATGAGGCCTAGGATAATTTTTTTTTTTAGTTGTGTCTATAAGTAGATTGCATCTGTCAGGAATATGCCCCAGTGATTGGTTATTGAGGGTCACATGATATGGCGTATACTAATTGGAGAAGAGGAAAGGAAAGTTGACCAAGCACTATCAACTGATAATCGACAGATACAATGTTCTGTACGGTGTATTTTATTTTTAGTGGGGAAAGGCAACTGTTTTTGTTAGGCGACATCTGTTTTGATTGCCAGATAACCAACAGAAATATATTGTCGTTCTTTCCATTCAACTAAAAATAATCTTTTCAGTATTATTCACTTTATCATTTCATTCATGTAAGAATTTTCTTTTCTTTTAGTTTTACCCACAGCTGTAATAAATACAGCTTTCATAGCTAACAGTTGAAAGTTATTTTTTTTTCTATAGAAATATGTCACACATACACAAATGGCAGAAGAGGGTAGTGAGAGAGATAGCAAAAAGATTAACATTACTCCAAAGGATAGAAAGTTGTAGAGAGCCCTGAACGTCCATGTCCTTTCAGGACATGGTACATAAAAGCGGATCAACCATAACCAAACTTGCTGTTTCTTTTGTGCAGAAACACCCACACAAGACCTGATACTTTCTACTTTGGCATAGAAACAATATTCTTCAAATTAAAAAACCTCACCTTGATGGCTACTACAAATTTCTTGTTATTATGCCTCAAACATTCTAGTTATGTCTTATCTGGTCAGTGCATATTCTTCCAGAATGAAATAGGATGGCAAATCTTCAGAAGTCAAAAGAGAAAAATATTGTTAAATAAAATGTCTCTCTGATGCCTTTTATCTAATTTTTCTTGCTTTAATACTTATTAGTAATACTCTGAAGTTATTTTAATTTCTTCAATGAAGTATCCTTAAATATATCATAACAGGTGATGAAAAAAGTTGTATACAACAATGTTCACTGCAAAGGACAGTGGACTGACAAAGATAGATTTCCGCACCAGACCGAAAAAGCTGATCTCCATGGAAGAAAAGTAATAATGTGTATGTGTTGGTTGATCGATTTGATTTTCTTTTTTTAAGGATTATCAACTCTTTTTGGGTTATTCAAAGTCAAAATATAATTTGAATTGTAAGAATAATTCTTTTCGTGTGAGTGAATATTGCCATTGACAATTTTTTGAGAATAACAATGAATGTTCCAGATGCAAGTCCTACTATTTAACCCATAGCTGGGGTGATGTGATGGAGTCATAGCATTCTCAAGTGTATTTACATGTAAGTAAATGTAATGAACCCAACTGGAATTCAAACTCAGCGCTCATTCTGAGCTGCTATTCATTACACCATCTATGCATCCATGTGTGTGTGGCAGATCATCAGGGTATTATTTATTTTGAGTTCCTAAAATGCAATGAAACAGTTAATGTACATTTATATGTTGAGCAGCTGCAATGTGTCTATAAAAGTCTGTTCAAAAAGTGGTTGGTACTTGTCAAAAGGAAAAATGCTTTTCCCTATGACAACTCAAGCAAGGGTAACATTGGAAAAAATTTCGGGACTTCAATTCCAATGCATTTTTATAGTAAAATTATTCTATAGTATAAATAATAGCGAATATATAATTGAATAAAATTGATAAAAAAAAAAAAAAAAAAAAAAAAAAAAAAAACAGAATTTATTTATGACTCAACCTAATATTTATTCAAAATGGAAAATAATACATCAGTCGTGATTGTTCTTCAAGAAGAAAATGTGTAACTTTCAGGTGTTAAACCTGATGTGATACGAGGGGAACATACTTTGTTATAGATATTGGGAAGCAACATATTTTGATTCATCAAGAAAGTAGTGTCCCCCACAACCATCACTGCAACACTGATGTTCATATTCAAACATTTAATTACAAATGGTATTGGTAATATTAGCATTTTCCTCATGTGGAAATAATTAGCATTCGTTGACCAAGCAGCCAGAGTTACTGAAATTCATAAAATCTTTCTCTTTCAGGAAAATAAGTTCCTCAAGTCCAATAGCTGTTATCAATCTTTCCAGCATTGATGCAGGCATTTCTTTCCTAACTTTTTATTTGAAGTAGTATATCATTATTTCCTCTTTGATTTATATGTAATATCCATTTTACTTTTTGTTATTTGGTAGTTCCTTGTGATTCTATAGCACTAGTTCACAAGGTTTGAAGGAATATTTTCTCTAAGGCTAACAAGGTTCATACACTCAAAGCCATTTTTAATCATTTATTTAAGAACGTGGCTGTATACAATTGACAGTGTAGATATTTCTGAATGAGTTTGGTGCCTTGCATGACATCCATGTAAAAGCTGTAAGCTGGTGAGGCTATTTAAGAACATGACTAGTTTTTAGGTTAATGTTTCGGCTTTGTACCAACTTGTGGTGATAAGTGAAACTATTTCAGGAGCAGTTTAATATCCTTATCTCCTATATTAAATTTGTCATAATATAACACTGAGGCTGTGAGGTGGTTAAACATTAATTCTAAGCAGAAAAAGAGTTAAGCCCAAAATGAAATATAAACTGAAAGATAAAGTGGTTGAAGGGAAGAAAAAGCCATCTGGGATGCCTCACGCCTACAAATTAGAATGATGCACCAGGAGTTTACTTTTTTTTTTTTTATCTATCAAAAATCTGGCATGTGGGTAAAGCAAATTGGGAAATGGCTTCATCTTTTTCTTGGGAAATTAGAAAAACATCTCATTAGCAAAAAGAGAAGCAGGCAGGAATTATATTTTCATTAATGAAAACAAATTGAGAAATTGAAAAGAATGAACCTGCTGTGTGGGTTAGGTTTATCAAAATCGATCCATCATAGAAGGCAAGCGATCTGGTTTATGTTTTCACCAAGATGTTTGTTTGCCCAAGGATGGAAAACAGTGTGTCTCTTTGAGAATTTAGGTAAACAAATATATTTTCATTGAAAAAACAAATTGGGAAATAATTTTTATCCATCACTCAGAAGGTTAAAATGAGAAGGTGATCTGGTTTTTGTTTTTCGCTGGACAAGTAGATCCAGAAAAGGAGTCAGGATAGAAATTATTGAGAATAAACTCTGTTCTTTCTCCTACACACTTTAAAAATTTGATTTGTCACAAAGACAGTTATGCCAGCTCTGAGAAATGGACTGAGTTAGAATATTGAGAAGGAAGGAGCAGAATTTAGCCCCACCTGTGTGGAGTAGCAGTGTGAGATGTGAAGTGAAGCAGGTTGGAGTTAAGGGAGAAGCAATTCCTGTGACTACTCCCAAGGAAGGTGGATAATTATCCAAATTTACAAAGATGATTAAAAAAGCAGAAATAGGGAACAAAGAAAACCTTTATTGGAATTAACGACAATTGGGGAATCACCAAATTCCAAGAACTCTTCAGCTCCCAGCCAGTTTTGGGCTGAAGTGCATATAAGCAGATGACTTTGGGGAGTTCAGAGACTTTGGGCTGAGAATCCACATTGAGTGCCTCTGAAGTCTGTGTCAACTGCCAACAGATTTCTTGATTCCAAGACTTTGAACCCAGCCCCATCAGATGTTTAGACATCAACGAGTGTCACTATAGAGATTGATGCGGGAAGGGTTAATTTTTGTTATACCAAGTGTTATATAAGCCAATTGAAGATTAACCCCACAAATTTCTCATTTTATTTTTTTTCCCTTTAAGTAGTACCCACCATGGCTTGAACCAGCGCTGTGAGACTACAACCTTGGATTTTCCAGTGTTCTAAGATCAAGAACATGGCATGGGCAGAGTTGGTGCGGATTGAAGCAGCCAGCAACCAACAACATGCTCAGAGTTAGCCCCATGGTTAAAATGTCATTCTAAGACCCCGAAGACGAGACCACTAAAACAGGGTTATACTACCGGGCATAGGCAGCATCAAAAGGTGTTATAATAACTGATCCATGTACTGAGGTATTTGAAGTATTTTACTAATTCCACATCCAGAACTTTGATGATGATTCCGGATATGTGCTATCAATGTTTTCATTCAAATTCCAGATCATAGTTTCTCTTTTGGAAAGGTTCAAGTTCTACTTCTTAGAATACTTAGCAGAGGATGTTGAATTTTTGTTTAAGTTCATTCTTATCCCATCTATGAATACTGATGTTATCAGCATAGCCTCCTTCATGATTAGTACATTAGCCTTGGGAGGGAAAGCAAGATCATTCTTTTCTATTAATAGATGTGGTATGAAATGCTTAAATGATCAGTGTCCATCTGGTCACATTTGTGCTTGTAAAGGGTGTTCCAATAACTTGGACCAATTTTAAATGCGAATTAAGTTTAAGCATCTAATGATTTTTTTTTCTTTTTCTTTCAGATTTGGCAGATATTTGAGGGATTTCACACATAACTGTCAGGACTTAAATAACATAACCCAATAGAGAAATAAATAAATTTTCACCAACACAGATTTATTTACTGCTTTGATCCATCTTAATGAAACACCCTTTATATGCTCAGAGCATCATCTAGAAAGAGATTAAATAGGTCGGGGGCTCTCATTTCCTACTTGTCGTAAAAGTATGAATCTATCTCTTATCTGCCCGGCTATGGGTTAAATTGTAGGACTTGCATCGTAAAAAATCATTGTTACTTTCAAAACAAATGTTAACACAATATGCACTCACAAAAATCCCAAATGTTTCAGCTTTAGCCCTTTCACATCCTGCCTGCAAATATTGGCTATGTTCAGCCTACCTCATGTATACTCTATGATGACAGCATCATGAATAATGCAGGAAATCATGCAGTGAAACTCTGACCATGTTCTACTTTCACCAGTTTTCAAGTGAATTGGTAGGATTCCACTACATATATATATATATATATATATATATATATATATATAGAGAGAGAGAGAGAGAGAGAGAGAGAGATATGTGTAGTGTGAATGCTTAAGGGTTAAATAACCTACAAAGGGTTGATAAGCCATAAAAAACAACTCAGTTAAGCAATCCTCTTTGTCATACTCCTGATGATAGGGTGATGTATATCATTTTATAGAATGCAAGACCAAGAAAAAAAATCAGGACTGTTTCTAACCTCTCAACCTGAGTTGAATCCGTTGAAGTCAAAATTGACGGAATTCTTTATTATAAAACTGAAATTTACTGTACAAGGCTATTGTGAGCTATTGGATTGTTTGAATGAGACCTTGGAAGAAAAAAGACCGGTTTTCTAAACAAGGGAATTAATCATTTTTACAGCATCCTCAATTTACCAATTCTCTGATGCAAATCAAGTTTGGATAGGAAGTTCTTTTGCATATTTTCAGATGATCTGTTTTACTTCATACAAAACTTCAGCTGATCAGTGGTTCCAATAACTTAAAGAGGTCATTAAATTCCTTCATCTTTCAATAAATACTACTTCTGAAATGTGGTTTAAGGCTTTAGAGAAGGCCAAGAAAAACATTTTAATGACTGAATAATGATGCTATGAATGAAAGTTTCTCAAAATAATTCTGGGAACTTTTTCACAAACTTCAGATATCAATGTACCAAAAATTTCAAACTTAAATTTAGACCAATTGCTGTTATTTCTTTTTTTTCTCTCTTTCACTTTGTATTTAGAAAAAAAATCCATCCCCTAATTCTTGGCTGGAATCAATAGATCCAAGTACAGGTAAAAGCAATAAACCAGAGATTCTTTGGAGGGAAGTTGATTCTAAGTCAGAAAGGGACAGAAAATTAGAAAAGATTTGGATCATTTAAATTACTAACATTTAGACTATTGTCCTTATTTTCATTATTTACACTGTTTGGGCTTTTGTCCTCATCTTTATTGTCATATTCACAATGTTTCGGCCATTGTATGCTCCGACCTTCTTCAGGTTATATATGTTGGAACAATGTAAATAGTGTAAATAATTACAGTCCAAAGAATGTAAATAGTTACAATGGCTCATCTCAAAAATATAGACAGGTATTGTCATCTTTCTTATCATCACAGAGTTTTGGCTGTTGTTCTCTACAACCTTCTCAATTCAGGTATTGGGTAACTTTCAAAGAACTTGTAACAGAATCCTTTATTCAATTTATGGGGGTATCAACTTGTTCTCATTTTAGTACTGCTCAGTAAATTCTTATCTCGTTTCCACAAAGTCCAAGTATGTACTGCCAGGCCCAGGGATTGAATTCACAATTACGATGTCACCAAATTTCATGAACCAATGCTTTAATACACTAGGCTATTGTCCTGTGGGACAATCCTGAGTAGAAAACTTAAACCTAGTCTGCCTGCTGCTGACACTGCTATTTGTCACACTTGACTGCCCACACCAAAGCCTCTCTTTTCTCCTGCCACTGAAACCTTTGCTATCATTTTGTAAAATTTAGATGAGATATCACTGGACATGGCCAACAGAATGATAACAATCTAAAACCATAGATTAAATAATGGGTTCAGTAAGAAATTCTCTGAAGGTCACTTGGATCATCAAGTACTTGATAAAGGCTGGAGGCTATAATAGCTGAAATGTAATGACAAAAATGAGGACAACAGCCCACATATCATTAATGAAAATAATTCATAGCAGAAATTCAGTTAGAAAAGAATACTACATGCCATTTCTCTTCAGAGCATTAGTGATCATAGCTCTCCACAATTTCTTGCATAGGTGAAATAACAAAGATAAAATTTATTAAGAGCTCTTTATAGCTCTTAATAAATTTTATCTTTGTTATTTCACCTATACCTCATTCTACCATCCTCGTTAGGTTGTCTTCATCTGGCCTCCTAGGTCTTCAACCAGTCCTCTGAGTATCAAATTTTCCAAACACTCTTTCCTCATGTGCCCTAGAAATTTCAATTATCTCTATCTGATTTTAAGTGTTTTTTTTGTTTTGATTTTCTCTAAAACAAAATTTTCCAATTTATCAATACTTTGCTTAGCTTTTGGAAGGCAACTTTCACTATCCTAATGTGCCTTCAGATTCCAGTGTTGCATTTTACATCCCAGAAATAGATATACAAGATGATAGGTCCTGATCTGGCATCTAGTCTACAATTGCTATCCCACAGGCCTCCCTCTGTCTCTTCTACAAATATTTTCACAGCAACTGTTCCAGGTTCCCAGACTTCATGAATTTAAACATGCTACCATGCTGGTATCTTGGTCTCACCCTTTCACTGTCAAAATGGTTAAATGTAATCATCTTTTCCTCTCGCACTTCCCATCTGTAGAACTCCCTTCCCCTTACTTGCTTCCCCGATGACTATAATCTTCAAATATTCAAGTGTAATGTCAATTGACATCTAACACACCCTGAGCTTGTTCCCCGTCCTTCCTTGTGCCTCTTTACTCCTCTCCCAATCCTCTGTAACCCCTTGCTTGGGGTGACTTGCCTTAAAAAAAAAAAAAAAAAAAAAAAAAAAACAGAAACCCAATGCTAAACAGGAATCAGTTAATCCTTTAAGGCCAATAAAAAAAGCATGAACCAGACAATAGGTGAACTTCTCTACTCCTCTTTATGTGTGGCCACTATTAATAAATCCTGGTAGGACTTTTAAATTCTCTCAAAATTGCCTTGCTATATATGTTTAATAAATTTGGTGAGAAAGTACATCTTGGATATTCATAAAAGCTAAAATAACCAAGATAGTTACATAATTTTTTTCCTCCTTAAATCAGCATCCAACTTTTATTCATTCATAATACAAAGCACAGCTTACTAATCAGAGCATTGGGTAAGAGGTTCTGAAATCTATTTATAGGTGGAACAAAATTTCACTCTTGTAATAAAATAAGAATTTAATTTCTAAGTCAATAAAGTTCTACAATCAAAACCTATAAAGTTGGTAATTATTTGTTCATCTGCATTTTGTAACTGACTTAAAAGGCTTGACTATTGAGAAATTTGAATCTCAGATTAACCTGACATAGATGGGGCTGAACAAATGTTTAGCAACAAAAGTGTTATTTCCAGCCAAACTACTAAAAAGTGACAATATTTTACATGTCACTGCAGAAAGCAGAAGCGCCCTAAGTGTAGAAAAAAATTTCTAAAATTTATGAGGGAGATGCCAGTGGTTAAGCAGATCTGCAGAAAATAGGATCAGCAAATTAAGATCAAACCTCAGTTGACACTGAAAAAAAAAAAAAGTTTTTGATTAAAAACAATTAAAATACTTACATATGGTATCTGAAGAAAAAAAAAAAAAAATTACCTAAAAAGAATGGTAATAAATTTAGGCCTTGTATGTGTTTATTTGGTTAAGTTTAAACAATATTTTTTATAGAGGCAAACTAAAATTATATCATTTGCTTGGCAGCAACAATCCAAGTAGAATCATCATTCCAAGGCCAACTGAAAATTGTCATCATATTTTTAAATCAATTATTACAAAATATATATGATGGGGAAAGGCTCATCCGAGAGGAGAGGAGAGCGGGAAGGGAGGGGAGTTGAGCCTGGGCATCGCCCGAGAGGAGAGGAGAGCGGGAAGGGAGGGGAGTTGAGCCTGGGCATCGCCCGGGGAGGAGTTGAGGAGGCCCGGGGAAGGGAGGGAGGGGAGTTGAGCCTGGGCATCGCCCGAGAGGAGAGGAGAGAGGGGGGGAGTTGAGCCTGGGCACGCGCCCGGAAGGAGGCGGGAAGGGAGGAGTTGAGCCTGGGCATCGCCCGAGGAGAGGAGGAGCGGGGGAAGGGAGGGAGTTGAGCCTGGGCATCGCCCGAGAGGAGAGGGAGAGCGGGAAGGGAGGGGAGTTGAGCCTGGGCATCGCCCGAGAGGAGAGGGGAGGGAGTTGAGCCTGGGCAGGGGGAAGGGAGGGAGTTGAGCCTGGGCATCGCCCGAGAGGAGAGGAGAGCGGGAAGGGAGGGAGTTGAGCCTGGGCATCGCCCGAGGAGGAAGGAGGCGGGAAGGGAGGAGTTGAGCCTGGGCATGCGCCCGAGAGGAAGGAGGGCGGGAAGGGAGGGTTGAGCCTGGGCATCGCCCGAGAGGAGAAGGAGGGGAAGGGAGGGAGTTGAGCCTGGGCAAGGGAGGAGTTGAGCCTGGGCATCGCCCGAGAGGAGAGGAGGCGGGAAGGGGAGGGAGTTGAGCCTGGGCATCGCCCGAGAGGAGGGAGGGGGTTGAGCCTGGGAAGGGAGGGTTGAGCCTGGGCATCGCCCGAGAGGAGAGGAGGCGGGAAGGGAGGGAGTTGAGCCTGGGCATCGCCGAGGAGGGAGAGGGAAGGAGGTTGAGCCTGGGCAAGGGAGGGAGTTGAGCCTGGGCATCGCCCGAGGAGAAGGAGGCGGGAAGGGAGGAGTTGAGCCTGGGCATCGCCCCGAGGAGAGGAAGGCGGGAAGGGAGGAGTTGAGCCTGGGCATCGCCGAGAGGAGAGGAGAAGCGGGAAGGGAGGGAGTTGAGCCTGGGCATCGCCCGAGAGGAGGAGGGAAGGGAAGGGAGGAGTTGAGCCTGGGCATCGCAGGAAGAGGCGGGAAGGAGGAGTTGAGCCTGGGCATCGCCGGGGGAGAGGGAGGAAGGGAGGGGAGTTGAGCCTGGGCATCGCCCGAGAGGAGAGGAGAGCGGGAAGGGAGGGGAGTTGAGCCTGGGCATCGCCCGAGAGGAGAGGAGAGCGGGAAGGGAGGGGAGTTGAGCCTGGGCATCGCCCGAGAGGAGAGGGGGAGAGGCGGGAAGGGAGGGGAGTTGAGCCTGGGCATCGCCGAGAGGAGAGGAGAGCGGGAAGGGAGGGGAGTTGAGCCTGGGCATCGCCCGAGAGGAGAGGAGAGCGGGAAGGGAGGGGAGTTGAGCCTGGGCATCGCCCGAGAGGAGAGGAGAGCGGGAAGGGAGGGGAGTTGAGCCTGGGCATCGCCCGAGAGGAGAGGAGGAGAGCGGGAAGGGAGGGGAGTTGAGCCTGGGCACGCCCGAGAGGAGGAGGAGGGGAAGGGAGGGAGTTGAGCCTGGGCATCGCCCGAGAGGAGGAGGAAGGGAGGGAGGAGTTGAGCCTGGGCACGCCCGAGAGGAGAGGAGAGGAAGGGAGGGGGGAGTTGAGCCTGGGCATCGCCCGAGAGGAGGAGAGGAGAGCGGGAAGGGAGGGGAGTTGAGCCTGGGCATCGCCCGAGAGGAGAGGAGAGCGGGAAGGGAGGGGAGTTGAGCCTGGGCATCGCCCGAGAGGAGAGGAGAGCGGGAAGGGAGGGTCGCCTGGGCATTGCCCGAGAGGAGAGGGGAGGCTGAGTGATGAAGTGGAGGTGTCACTTGAGAAAAGGGAGGTGTTGAATGAGGGAAGTATCACCTGAGAAGAAAAGAGATTTAGTAATGGGGTGGGTTATCATCTGAGAAGAGAGGGCAGGTTGAGTGATAGGAAGGAGTATCATTAGGGAAGAGAGGGGAGTTTCAATGATGTGGGGAGAGGCAGTCACCTGATCAGACAGGGGAGGTTGGTTGATGGGGTGATGCCACTGGAGGTTGAATGATGGGAGGGTGCCACTTGAGTGACATGAGAGTGTGTAAGAGGTGACCTGAGAAAAGAATTGGGGGGGGAATAAATTCTGAGAGAAGTTTTTAGACAAAGAATTTCTCCAGAAATTTTTTTAATTTTTTTTTTTTGTCAGTTTTAGATGAATGCATGTTAGTTAAAAATGTTTATTATTGCCTTTATTTCACATAACCATTTATTTTATTTTATTTTTTTTTTTCAACACTGAGCAGATAATGGACAAAGCATTTAAGGACCAACGGTGCTGTGATTGATTCTTTTCCATGTTTTATCAACTCCTTGCAGGTTATTTAAAGCCAGAAAGTATTTTTTTTTTTTTTTTTTTTTTTAGATTGTAAGATTTTTTTTTTGAGATAATGGTTTAGTGATACAACTCTTATTAATTAAGCCATAGACAAAGGGGAGAAGAGGTGGATTTATACCATTCCCAAGGACATTTCTGTGCAACTAAATATAATGAACCCAACAGGAATTGGAACTCTCCGATTAACAATTCCAAGCCATTATCCATTACACCAACTGCGCATCCAAGCTTACAGCATCTAAGCAGTCACCCATCTAGGTACTAACCAGGCTTGATGTAGCTTAACTTTGGTGATTGTATGGGAACTGGTGTTTCAACATAATGTGGCCATAAGCAAAGTAAGAGGGAGAAAAACTTTTAGTCAAATAACAGAGTTTTTTTTTTGTTGTTGGTATTTGTTATTTACATCACAATATCTCGGCTTTAAAAGAGGCTAGAAAGAAAAGTCAGAATGTTTTGGCAAAAGCCCTGATAAGGATATTTGTGTAAATAAAGGAAAAATTATAATTTGTCAACTAGGAAATTAAAGAAAAGCAAAAAACTCAGGATCAGGAAGATGCATATCGAATCACAAATGTGCAAATGTTGCATATCATTCACATGGCGTTGCCTTCCCATTATTCATACACTCATCTTTTTTTCAGATGGCACCTC
>CAHIKZ030003021.1:1182500-1235000 GCA_903632075.3 Acanthosepion pharaonis | reverse complement strand
TACTAAGTCCTTGTGGTACTGCTCATTATTTTTTCCACACATTTTTAGGCTTTTTGCTGCAACTGGTCAGCCTGAACATTCATCATCTAACTCGGAAACTCTTGAAATGTGCATACTATTCAAAATATCCATCTGAAAGAATGGATATCAAAATGCCTGACAAAGCATTTCAAATGTCTTGGGAGCAAATTTGTCAAGCTTCATGTAAAATTTGAAGCAGGCTCCTTCTCAAATTTTTCAGCCATCATAAAAATTGCAGAGCATTTCTGACACAATGTTAAAAAACTTTACACCTGAAGCCTATTGGTAGACTGGCTCAGTAGGTTAGGTACCAAGGAGTGTTAGCTGTGCATGCTTTTCTGTTGGTCAGTGCAATCAAAAAACGCACAGGCTCTAAACTTCCTGATACAATTTAATAAGACAGTTACAAAGAAGAATTGAATAAAACAATTTGCAGTGTAAAACTGTTTTATCCATTTAGGGATTTATATACACTTATTTTTTTGAAAGCGTCACAGAAATGTGTTTCTTATCTTGAATTCTTATATTTTGAAAAGCTGGACATTTAGCCTGGATTGAAAATTGATTATTGCAAGTTGAACGAGTGACATTCAGTTTAATTTAATATCACTGAATGGCAAAAGTGTAAAATAATACAGAAAAAAATCAACAACATGAACAATAAAAAAAAAAACTTGCACAAAAAAACAAACAAAAAAAACAAACCCTTTCATAAAAACAAATAAAAAAAAATAAAAAAACAAACAAAAAACCTTTGCCCAAAGAACAAAAAAAAAAAAAAAAAAAAAAAACCCAAAAAAAACAAAACCAGCAAACACACACACACACAAAAAAAAATTACACATACAAACAGCAACAACATTCACTGATCACAGGAACAAAATAAAGACCAAACTTCTTTGAATGTTTCCCCCACATTAACAGGATAATTAATGGATCAATAAATAGTAAGATGACTTGAAAACAGAAAGCCTACATATTTAAATATTTTCTACAGAAAAAAAATTTGCACATATCATATGACAAATGAAAATATATGTGGAAACAACTATCATTGTATCTGTGGTCAGTATGGTAAGACATTGTTATTCCTGCCATAGAGTTACAGAGAGCCCTAAAGTAAATAATGATGCTATTTTACAAGTAAAATGGGACTTGAGGCAAAAGCATCAATTTATTGAATATTAACATTTCTTGAAATAACCTTATGCAGCTGTTGACTTTTCTGCTAAACTATTGAAAAAAAAAAAAAAAAAAAAGCATATTTTGCTTACTGACAACCAAACACTACTAATCACCAAGTAGAATGTTCATGCTTAATTGGTTGTTTAATTAGTCTTAAGTACAATTTAAGGAAGAAGGGGGGGGTGAAAAAACAATGTTGAAACAACAGTCATAGGTGAAACAATTTTCTAGGTTGGGTGCGTTCACCTATGCAGATGTTAATCAACTATTGTCAGGGAAGTCATTGTCACCACTGTTTTGTTACAAGTAGGAAGGACAACAAAGGAAGAAAAGAAACGATAAATAACGGCAATCATGATATCGTCAAAGCAAAAAGAGTGTTTAAAATGAAAGAAAAAAAAACAAACAAACAAAAAAACTCAGGTACAGTTCTGATATTCTGTCACTTGTGGGCTTGGCATCTTTCTTAGTCTGAGCAAAAATCCCAAGAGGGCACTAGAAATTTTCATGATGGGTTGATTTATTTACATGACAAGTGCTGTTGTCACTGGCGATCTCTCTATTTTGTGACAGTAATTTCAACAGAAATAGATAAAAAAAAATGTTGAACTGCTATATCATATTTAATCTCTTATAAAGGTAATGATTGCTGGAATGTGCATTGTGATAGTGAAAGGTACCTTCCAAAAAGCTAAGTATTAAGAAATGGGAAATTTTCATTAGATACAAAGAAAAGAGTACCAAATTGTTATGCAATATCAGTCCTCCTATAGGGCAGTGAATGTTGGACAATTTCCTCACAAATGAAGTAGAGACTTGAAGCAACTGAAATCTGGTTCTACAGAAGGATGCTGAGAATACTATAGACTGAACATGTAAGTAACAAGGAAGCTTTAAGGAAAAAAGAAAACAAAAAGTAGACCTGTTCTTAGAATCAGAAAGACGATTGAAATTTCTAAGGCACATAATGAGGAAGCTGGTTAATTTATTTCTACAATTTATGACTTATGATTTATTATGATTTATGATTTATTATGATTTATGATTTATTATGATTTATGACTTATGATTTATTATGATTTATGATTTATTAATTTATTAATACATTTCTAAGGCACATAATGAGGAAACTGGTTAATTTATTCGTTTTCCATGTATATCAACAATTTGCATTTAATTTAAATCAAGAAAATATTTTTAGATTGTAAGAATTTTTTTTTTTTGAGATAATAAAGATACAAGTTTTACTAATTAATCCATATCTGGGGGAGAAGAGGTGGATTCATACCTTA
Source organism: Acanthosepion pharaonis (assembly GCA_903632075.3). Classification (NCBI taxonomy): domain Eukaryota; kingdom Metazoa; phylum Mollusca; class Cephalopoda; order Sepiida; family Sepiidae; genus Acanthosepion; species Acanthosepion pharaonis. The sequence goes on along the minus strand of CAHIKZ030003021.1, from coordinate 1,232,502 downwards.
CAAAGAGTATTTGTGCGTAAGTAAATATAACAAACCAAATTGAAATTGGAATTTGGCTTTCTGATTAACAATTCCAAGCCATTATCCATTACACCACTTGCATATCCAAGATTACAGGACCTGGTATTCCCAAGTTGTCTAGGTACTAACCAGGCTCAATGTTGCTTAACTTCGGTGATCATATGGGAACTGGTTTTTCAATGTGATATTGCTGTATGTCATATAATGAGGAAAGAGGGCTTATAAAATTTGACACTCACATGATATATTAACGTCAAAAGGGATAGAAGAAAGCATTGCATAACCTACCTAACAAGCTTGTGTAAATTGTTGGCAGAACAGGGATTAGGAGAGATAGCAAAAAGACAAAACTTGCTAGGTGCTACAAGGGACAGGAAGTTGTGGAGAGCTACCAAGACCTACATCCTGAAGGGACACAGCACATAGAAGAATTTTATTTTAGCTTATAATTTTTTTTAATGGTAATTTTTGAAAGAAGTATCAGTGATTGTAATAATTTCTTTTATTATTAATTTTTGGTGGATATTTCATTAGTAGTAATTGTCTTAAGTTGTCTGAATTTTTAAATGAAGCATTTTTAATTATTAATTTTGCTTAGAACTAGTTTTGTGCTTTTATATCTACTAGTAATAGTAGAAAGAAAGAAAAGAAAAAAAGAATACTGAGCTGTTACATGACATCTGTCCTCCTTTACGGCAACGAATGTTGGATAATTTCCTCAAAGATGAAGAAGAGACTCGAGATGACGGAGATGTGGTTCTACAGAAGGATGCTAAGGATATCATGGACAGAGTGTGTGAGCAACAATGAGGTCTTAGAGAGGATGCAAACAAGGAGAAGGCTTATACTTAACATCAGGAAGAGGCAGTTGAGGTTTCTGGGATACATAAAGAGAAGAAGGGCCTGGAGAATCTGATACTCATGGGTTAAATAGAGGGAAAGAGAGACAAGGGAAAGCAGTGCGTGACATACCTGGCAAGCTTGAGCAGGTGGATGACAGAACGTGGTCTGGGGAGGAAGCAGAGAGAAGGAACTTGTTGAGAGCTGCAAGGGATAGAGGGAGGTGGAAAACCATGATCGCCTATTTCCTGAAAGGACGTAGCACATAAAAAGAAAGTAGTAATAGTCTAAAGTTGTGTGAACTTTTAAGACTTCATTTTTGCCTAGAATTTCTTTCATCTTATTTCTTTTACTTTTACACCTTGTAGTAATGGATTGTCTGTATTTCTTAGATGAAGCATTGTCAATAATTATAAATTTTTGACTAGTATTTCTACTGAAGTTTGAGAATTCAGAGTTTTCATTTAACTAAGGCTGAAGAGCCCAATCTGCCCAACTATTTTACTCATAAGGGAAGAAGAGAAGAATTTATACCTTTTCCAAAGGTATTTGCATGAAAGTGATTGTAACAAACTTGACTGGAATTTAAACTTGGCTTGCCAATTTCTTTAAAAATCAGTCAGTTATGTGCCGTGCATGATACATGCTTAGGTGATCATGTATCTTTTGATACATGACTGACGAGGTAGATTTTTTTTTCCTGCAGTAGGTTGCCATTTCTTTCTGTGGTAGATCAGTTACCATCCAAGGCTATAGAACCTGGTCTGTCCTGCTATTTTACCCATAGCTGGGAGAGAAGAGGATTCCTACCTTTCCCAAGGGTATTAGCATGCAAGTAAATGTATTGGATTTGACTGGAATTTGAATTTGGCTCTCTGATTCCTCATTCCGAGCCGCTATCCATTACTCCACCGTGCATCCCTCTTTAAAAATACAAACAGTAATTTTGAAACTAGTCATTGTCATTCCAAGAATCGACTGGTCTGTTCGTCTTATTCTTTTTGCCGTTTCAACACATTTTCAGCTGATCCATTCTACAGCCTTCCTCAGGTAGACGGTAATATTTTTTTTTTAAAAAACCATGTCCTTTCACTTGTTCCACACATATTCCTTTTATGTGCCATATTGCTTCAAACGATGGCGATCATAGCTCTCCACAGCTTACTATACTTTGTAGCTCTAAGTAATATTTTCCTCCTGACTAAACCTTTTAGTTCTTGTTCTGCCAAACTTGTGAGGGAGATTTTCCTGACCCTTTTTGCCTTCAGTATATCTTGTGGGTATCAAATTCTCCAAGCCCTTTTTTCTTATTGTGTCCTAGACATTTCAATTGTCTTTTTCTGATCTTAAGTACAAGAGTTTGTTTTGCTTCCATTTTTCTTAAATATTCTGTCCATGATATCTTCAGTATCCTTCTGTAGAAGCACATCTATGTTTCCTCATCAATGAGAAAATTGTCCAGCATTTACTACCATATATGAGGACTGACATTACATTGTTGTTAAAGACATTTGTCTTTGTTTCTAACAAAATGTTCCCATTAACACTTTTTCTTTAATGTCTATAAATTGTGAATCATCATGACAATTCTTGTGAAATTATGTGGAGTGGTTCTTTTATTGGCCTTCTACATGATTTTGAATTCACAATTGTCCTTCTCCTGAACTAGTTACACTATCAAGGCTAGAGAACCAAATATGCCCTACTATTTTTCTGATAGCCTGGGGTGTGGAAAAGAGTGTTTCATGCTTTTCTGTTGGGCATGAGAGCAAAGTGATACACATCAGCCTGAGGCTGCTGATTTCATTATGCCTCCCACACTTCCCAGTAAATTTCTGAGGAGAGTCATTACTAGTATTTTTCAGTACCCCCTCATATATGGCCATCCAATGAATTTGTTCAGCTGAACTGTAAATATTTACTCCAGAGATTCTTTGCTATACAAGGAATGGATAATTGTTCTTTTAGAGAGAAATAAATATATGTATTACCTCTGCTTTGAGGTTCTTTGGATCACTGTTGCTGATGACTTTTTCTCTGAGACTGAGAGCAATAAATATTCAAAAGAAGAGAAAAGTGAAAGAGAGAAAAAGAAGAGAGAAAAGAGAAAAAGAAGAGAGAAAAGAGAAAAAAAGAGAGAAAGAGAAAAAAAAGAGAGAAAGGAAAGATTTTTCATCTGTTTAATGAGGCATTTCTTAGAAAAGTTTTTCATTTTTTTTATTTATCACTTTAACTGCGGCCATAAAATCTGATGTTAATTATAAAAAATAAAAACCTTCTATTAATTACAGGTTTTTACCTATAACCCATTAATGCCCACTGTCGCATTAAGAAAACCAATACTGACAAGGCCATGTTCTTGAAACATCTAGAAAAAAAAAATAACCTTATCAATGACCTGCAATGTCACCAAAACAGGTGATTAGGTTTTGTTTTTTAACAGTGTCACAAGCTATAAAAATATCTTTAGTTCATTTCTGTCTAAATTTAGATTTTCTTTTCTAACATCTTCAACTTACAAAGCTTTATGTTTTTAAGGCATGTCTTTTTGTTCCAGTTATTTGATTTGTCTCTTGTGCATTTAAAAATTCCAATTTAGGTGTCATTTCTAAGAAGAATGTTATTTGTGGATTTTAAGCTTTATTTTGAAAATACATTCGGGGGGGGTCCAAGAGAAACAAAACAATAGATGGTAGGGAGGAAAATAAAAGAGCGGGAGGAGAAACAAAGGGGGGGGAGAGAGAGAGAGAAAAGCCAACTATAACAAAAATGGCAAATACTGCCAATGCACCTTTGCTAGGGCATCAAAGTGCAGAGAATGACAACATGAGTAAATGCAAAATAATTCTGCTTTGTCCTTGGACTAAGACCAAGTCAGATAGTCATGCTCCGCTAGCAGACATTCCAAGCTTGAGACACTGTCTGAATTCCTATCAGAAAAAGGATGCTCTAAATAACAGCCCATGTAGTGACTTCCCCTTGGTACCATTTCACCTGCTTAGTCTTCATCATACCAACACTTGTTCCTTCAGCTATGATAGACGTCATGTTGGGTATTATGACAGGCTGCAAAATCCAATGATCCAATGACTGCTGGTATCAAAATGTTTTAAAAGTACAATGTGATGTGTGTGTGTATTTATATAACATAGTTACAAACCGGTAGTTGACTTTGTAATGAAGGACAAACTGATTAAGCAGATAAGGTTAATTTTACACACACACAAATAATGGGATATACACTATAGGCCCAAAATTTGAGATCACCATATGGATTTAATAATTAATATGTTTCATGCCTTTTTTTTGGTTTAATTAACTCCTACTAAATTAGGATGTTAAAACTATTTAACCCATCAGTCCATGGTATCCAATCTTTTTAGAAAGGGGTTACGTAAAATTAAATTTGCCAGCCACAAAATTAGCAAAAAAAAAAATTAGACAAAACAAGTTAAAATTTTAAGAAACTTTATGCAGTAATGTGTTAATTTCATTGTTATTATTATTATTATTAAATAGATGATAAAACCCTTCAGGAAAACTAAATCCCTCAGACCTGAATCGAACGAGCAAATTAGTTTTGAAAAATGCAGGCAACCTTCAATTTTAGGCAATCCTTTAAAATCCAGAGTGGCCCCAAATGTTTGACCTAGAGTTTATGTTCTAATGGGTCCTGCCGAATTTGATTATTACCGTAACAGCTTTTTTTGGGCTGTTACAGCCTAGGCAGGTCAGATAATTATGGGAAAGTGGTTTGCCCAAGTACTCACTCAACCATTCTCTTTTCTATTAACCATCATATACTAATGACATGACATCTTGTGATGGGACAGAGTGCAGAGAGAAGTGGATTCTTACCTTATTTGAAGACCATTAGCATGAATATAATTGCCAATTTCATTTTCTGTTTGGTTTACTGCATAGCAACCTCAATGGGTTATTTAATAACTGGTAATATGTTTTTCCTTCAAAAATCTATTTCTGGTAATATTTTTCAAAAATGTATTGATGGTAATCATTTTTATTTTTTTTTTGTTACAAAGTATTTCTGGTATTAAAACCTATTTTTACACTTTCATAGTGTTTTGACTCCAGTTTGGGGGTTAGCTATTTGCCCATAGCTGGGACCATAACAGGTGCTACCATAACAGGTGCTGCCATCCCAGGTCAGGGTGGAGCTGAGAACACCAGCAATTAAGTGGTGGTTCCATGCTCCTCAAAACCCCCTGGTTAGAGGCCTTGCTGCCATACCCAGGCCAGTTCATCTTTTGTACTGGTAACTGTAATACTAGTGTATGATATCATATATGTGTGTCTTAATTTTAACTGAAGAAATTTTAAAATCTTGAAGTTGAGTTTTAAAAGGCTTTTGCACATTTGTAAAAAAAAAAAAAAGCAAGCAGAGACATTAGATGTATAGAATTGAAGTAGATTTTAGAAGCAACTAAATTCCCAATCCTATACAGAAAACAAGGGATAAACCTCTATTCTTGTTCAAAAGAGAGGGGAGGAGTATGAACTGGGCGATAGGCAAACCTATTGACTATTATCTTTTTGTTTATTGATATTTTATTATTTTTATTTACATGGGATATTCAAGTATATTGTATAACAATAAATATTGGCAGCTTACATTTCAAGTTGAAATCAGTTACATTATTTAAAATACTTTTAGAAATGAAAATGGATTATATAATGAAAATATTTTATTGACAAGAAACTAGAATTTACTTAAAGCTGGAAGTGATATTAGAAAAGAAAAGAAAGAAAACAATTTTACAAAGATAAAAAAAACAAAACTGAATCCATTATTCAGGGAACAGAACAAACACCTAATTAAGTTCTGGATCATGATCCATTTTAAAGATGCCACACATACTAACTAATAAGAATAAATATGAATGTAAATGATAAACAAATATTTAACAAAATTAAATTCAACTGATGAGTCTGTAAAAACTAACAACATTGGTATGAACACGAGAATATTTCTGAACAGACCAAAAGGAAACAAAAGAGCTAATTTACTTTATTATATATTTTACTATTTTATTTTTTTTTTTTTTATTTTATTTCATTTTATTTATTGGATACAGATTATTATTTATAAACATTAATTTTGAAACTTTACATCATTGGAATCAGTATATATAATTTTTAATTTTCTGAATTTTTAGACTTTCGTTTTGAGTGGGATGGTTGGAACACAAAACATTTTGTGGAAAATCATTTAGAGAATTATAGTGTTTGTGAATTTGGTAGCTTAGTAACTAGGCATGTACATAGTAACTGTGAGTTCAGAACCCTGGGCAAGGTATCACAGACTCAGTAGAGAGAGAGAGAGAGAGTAAAAAAACAAGTAATATTTATTAAAAAAAAAAAAAAAAAAAAAAAAAAAAAAAAAGAGATAACAGAAGGAGATATCACTAGACATGAACATCAGAAAGAGAATGATTCCCCCCACCATCGGTTAAATAAAATGTAGAAGAAAAAGAAAAAATATCAATATTTCATAATATCAATATAGTGTAAAATGGATCCCTGACTTTTTACATAGTTATCTGGGCTTAGGTATTCTATATATGAAAACACTTTCATCTTTTTTGTTACAAAAATATTTTTTAAGTAAAGAACAAACGGATATATACATTTTTAATTTAAGAACAAAAATTTACCTAAATTAATAAAAGTACATACCTGTTTATTCTTCATTTAAGACAAATAATTATTAGCCCCCAATGTTTGCAAATGTACTTGTGAAAAAAAAAAAAAAAAAAAAAAAATGATACGCCCCCCGCAAAAAAAACAAAAGCTAAAATATTCAGAAAAGAATTTATTGTTGACTTTTTATTTTTGTGGTTTTTAATTCTAACATTCCATTTGTTTTTACATTTTACAACTAAAAAGCAAGCAGCTTCAATTGAAAATGAAGAAGTTTGATAAAATTAGATAAAAATTAATAATGAACAATCTAATTCAAACAACTATCATACATTTTGTTATCCCAAGGGGGATAACTCAAAATCTGTCTGTCACAAATTATTGAATTAAACTTTTTCTCTTTACACTGCTTAAAACTATCATCTCGTCCAGTGGTTTCAAAACTTTTAGAAGTTGTATTTTTATTTTTTTTTTAAATTTAATCTTTTTGTGACATACTAAAAAAAAAAAAAAAAGTATACTTATGTGATATCTTTTTAAAAAACGTAACCTTTTGTGACATACTTTTTTTTTAAAAACCGTAATAATTGTGAAATTTTTTTTTAAAAATTTAATTTTTTTGTGAAAAAAAAAAAAAAAAAAAAAAATGTAATTTTTTTGTGACATTTTTAAAATATGAAATTTTTGTGACATGTTTTTTTAAAAATATAATTATTTGACATTTTTTAATGTATTTTTCTTATGACACATTACTCAAATTTTGCTACTCGAGTCAAATAGAAAATTCAAAATGTACATAAAAAGAAATAATTCAATCAAATATTTTGTTAATAATTAAAGAATGAATCACAAAAGTATGTAAAACACCTGTTTGGAACCGTCTAATTTAGAGTAAACTTGTTCAAATACTGACTTAAGATTATATAAGGCATGTGCAAAGGTTGCTCTCTTTAATCTCCCTTTTGAAAATAAAGGTTATCGTGTTCGTGTTGGATAAGGCTAAGCTTTTTGCTATGAAATTTGCTTCTAAATCAACCTTAGACCATCTACCTGACTTTCTCCCTCGCATGAAGCACAAACATCATACCTCTATTTCGGCACAAGAAGTATCTAGACTTATCAAAAGCCTTGGCTCTACAAATGCTACATGTCCGTCGCCTCTGTCTTTTTTACAAATACTTTCATGTTAATTGCTCCGATGAGCTGCTTTCGCTGGCTCACAGATTTCATGAATTCAAGCGTCCTATGAGGCTGGCATCCTGCTCTCACTCTTTCACTGTTGAAACTGTTAAATGTGGCCGTCTCTTCTACTCCAATAGCTTCATATCTCGTACCTCTCGCCTGTGGAACTCCCTTCCCTTTTACTGTTTCCCTGATAGCTATTATCTCCAACTTTTCAAATGTAATGTCAATTGACATCTCCAGTTGCCTTGATCTATCCACTATCCTTCTCCTCATCCTTTCCTCTATCACTCCTATCTGCTCTCACTCCAAATCCTCTGTAGCCCCTTGTGTGCCAGTGGCTTCCTGCCTTGCTTAAAAAAAAAAAAAATTCTACTGGAGGAGAAATGTTTCCCAAGTCTACGAAAGACGTCAGCTGTATTCCCTGCCTTCAAGAATGTCAAGGGGAGTTCTTATCCCTGTTTTAATATCGACCCATGAATAAACTCTTTGAAAAAATATAAGAAATTTATATGTGTGTGTGTGTGTGTGTGTGTGTGTGTGTTTTGAACAATAAAAAATATTGACAAATTAAAATTTTCAGGCACACTGGGTTGTATATTAATATTTTTTGGTTTTATTATTTCAAGTTGATTCCTTGACTAGTTTTGGCCAGCATGGCTATCATCAAGAGAAAAAAAAATTCTGCTTGTTAGTAGCAGTGAACTACAGAAATTAATGACTTTCTGAAGAAAAAGAACTTTATCTCTAGTTTTCATTTGTTTTTTTATTATTAATTTTGGTAAGTCCTTGTGTTGGTAAAACAGTTTTATTGGTTCCTGGGAAGGGGATGTGTACATGTTAAGTGTATATTATCATTTAGTTCTTCCGGAGTGTGTATGATGTGTATAAGTGTATATATTAGTATGTGTGTGTGTGTGAGACCTGAACACCCCTGGAAGCATGTCTGTCTTGTGTGGGTGATAAATGTGGATAGGGCTTGATTTATGAGGTTATATATAAGAATAATTAGGAAAAAAGCTTAAAAATCCATAGTCAGTAATAAATTTATTATGATGGATATAAGCATATTCATCTCATCAGACCAACTACATTTTATGAAATGTGCTCAAGATTTCCCAGATAGTCTGTATTACCTATGATAGATTTTTAAGTTTTTTTTTTACTAATTATTCTTAGAATTTACTTTGTATCATATGTTGAGCTCTCATATGGACTGAAAAGTCCTCTTTGGAATAATCTCTACCAATTACATTTTGGTATTTTATATATATATATATATATACAGCTTTTAATTTTTAAAAGCGATTTGTAAGTTAATACGCCTTTAAAATTTTGTTTGCGAAGGGATTTCGCCATTTTATATCATTAACTTTACTAATCTACATTTTGTATGAATGAGTCATTGTAATATATATATATATATATATATATATATAAAATACTTACCTTTGATATTGTGTAAATGGAATGTGTTTTCCAGAATATTCATCATTTTTTTCTGGCCACTGCGACTTGTCAGGTTAACAAATAGCATTGCATCAAGTACAGCATGAACAGATTTAATTTTTTGCAGTCGTTTGTGCAAATGATCAGCATGGATTAATGCTGCAAGGCCACCAGCTGCAAAGTAAAACAAAAAATGAGAAATAAAATGAACATTTTATCACAAAAGAAATAGTATTATTTTAATACATTTTTAGAGAAAGCAACATTGGTTTTATCACTTCGGATTCTCCTTGGAAAAAAAACACGGTGAAACATTGTTCATTCTTGTATGAAATTGTCTTTTTCTAATCATATGCTGTTAAAACTTGTCAGATGGTTGGTGATTAAACCGGCTCATTCACCCCACTTCATTGGGTGCAAGAAGGGTGTTTAGCAAACCCTGTAGGATGAAAAATAAGATCTATGAAATGAACTCTTGATGCATCAGCAGCCAACCAACTAGAGACAGTGTTTCGATAAAAATACTGTGAAAAAGGCAATGTGAAACCAATGAAATCAAAAAGCACATTGGACTAATAAAAGATGCCTTCCAAAAACTAAATGTATTAAAAGAAACTGGAAAATATTCATTAGAAACAAAGCAAGTGTTGAATTGCTATGCAATGTCAGTCCTCCCATAGGGTAGTAAATGTCGGACAATCTCCTTATAGGTGAAGAGAAACATGGAGTCAACAGAAATGTGGTTTGACAGGCTACTCAGAATACCATGGAATGAATATTTGAGCAATAAGGAAGTTTCAAGGAAAATGGAAACAAAAGATAATCTTACTTATTATAAAACGCAGATTGTGTGTGTGTGTCTGTAACGTTTATATATTGGATCGGATTTCATACATTTTTCAACAGATTTCAACAAAACTTCACAGGACTACATAGAATTACCTTGTGGTGGTTCTAACAGTGCAAAAAATGGGAAAAATATAATTGTTTTTGCACAAAATCAATTTGAAAACACAATTAAGAGACATCATGAAAATGGAAGGGAGACAACTCACATCGGGTTGTTTGTGTGTGTGTGGGTTCCTTTAAATATGGGAGCGGATTTCCTATATTTTTCAGCCGATAAAACAAAACTTCACTTTTTTTTTTTGGCAGGTAGTGTTTCTTATTCTCTTGCACACTTTTTTCTTTATTTTTAACATTCAGAATGCTTTAAAAATTCCATTTACAAGACAATTGTTTATAATAAAATTCTATGCAATCAGTAGACTCATAACGATTGAAAACAATGTTTTTGTTTGGCTTTGACCAATTCGTAAAAAAAAAAAAAAAAAAAAAAAAAAAAAACTAATTAAGACACGCGTGTCCGTCAACCGTAAACAATAATCTTTGTCAATTTTATTTTTCAGTCTTTATGATGGTGGATACTTGATCTATCTCTTACAGTTATATCCCCGGGCAACGCCGGGCTCTACTGCTAGTTATATATAAAATTAGAAATAGAGAGTTGAAATTTCTGGGAGACATAAGAAAAGAAAGCCTGGAAAATTTGACACTCACAGGACATATTAAAGGCAAAAGGGACAAAGGTGAAACGGCAAGAAATAATGAGTTTGCATAAATGAATGGCAAAACAGAGAAGGAGAGTGATAGTAAAAAGACAAAACATTATTAAGAGCTACAAAGGGTAGGATGTTGTGGAGAGACATGATCAACCTACATAACAAGCTTGTGTAAATGATGTCAGAACAGAGATTGGGAAGGATAGTAAAAAGAGAAACATTGCTTAGAGCTATAAAGGATAGGAAGTTGTCGAGAGCCATGATCGCCCATTGTTGTTAAGCAAGTGTACCTGACATGTTGTTTCCAGCCTGCTCCCTCTGCCATGTCTACTTTTCCAAGACACACTACACATGAATAAAATACTTCTCCAGCTGTTAACCCAGATATTTTGATCATGTGCTCAACTGTGCAGTGACCCTATGACCACAACCAGTCATGGAACCAATGATGATAGTAAATAAGAAGAAAATGCTTATTGGTTGCATGCTATGATCAAAGCCACATCAGCTTGGTGTGTACTTAGTTGGTCATCATGTGATTATACAATAAACATTATAAAGTTTTCAACAGCAGCCAATTTCATGGTTTGGAATATATAGATAGATAGAGAGAGAGATTAACATTTTTTTTTTCTTTTAAGTCACCTGACCACTTTTGGTAGTGTAAGCTGCAGTAGCTCAAGCCTTCTGCACTGAAGTACTGGCTACTTGAAAGCCAAGGAAGAAGGATCTGAATGTGAATTGTGAAAACTCCCTGGTCGTCACCTTTTTTTAAATTTTTTTTTTTATCATGCATTCTCCAGCCAAATTCACATCAACACATGACCTGTGTTTCTCTTATAATCAGTAATATTAATGTAGCTGATTGAGACAGACGTACTTCAACCACACTTATCCATAACCTGCACTGGTCAAGCCATGTTGCTGAATATATGACATTATTTATATTACAATGAATTATAATTATCTTACATTTGACTACATTGCATAGAATCATTATAAGTTATTAAATCATTTCAAAAGCTTGTGACCAATAAGAAAATCAAAAATGAAGTTTTGCATACTCACAACAAAACATTTATTAGTCAAGTAAATAGTCTCCATTGTTTTTATCAATTGTCTCCTTAGCTTAGGTGATCATATATCTTTCAATACATGAATCCTTTTCTTCTCCCACCCATATCGGGGGGGGGGGGGAGAAGAAGAGGATTCAAACTTTTCTCATGTAAGTGAATGTATGTCAAAGGAATAATTTTTTAATCTTGAAACAATGATGCATTTGTAGATCCTGATTATTGAACATTGTAATTTCTTCCCTTTTTAATGTGAATTTATGAAATATGATTTAACTTGTATTTTCTCAGTTCAGCGGTAGTAATTAATCTCACATATCATATTCTGACCCTCCCCTTACTGCTTGGGCACTTATATAATCTTTATGCCTTCAGTTAGTTATGTGCCATGCATGAGACATAGTTAGGTGATCATTTATCTTTTGATACATGACTGACGAGGTAGATTCCCTCCTCCCCCCACAGTAGGTTGCCATTTCTTTCTGCAGTAGACCATCCAAGGCTATAGAAGCCAGTCTGTCCTGCTATTTACTCATAGCTGGAGGGAAAAGAGGAGGATTCATATATTTCCCAAGGGTATTAGCATGTAAGTGAATGTAATGGATTTGATTGGAATTCAAACTTGGCTCTCAGAGTCCTCAATCAGAGCCACTATCCATTACTCCACCGTGCCTCCTGCACAGTACAGAGTCAAATTTTTTGTCATTTAAATTGTTCTGTAGAGACCAGAACAAATTAAAATCCAAAGGAGCCAAATCAGGGGAATATGGTGGGTGGTGCTGGAAGGTGGGGTCCCATTTCAACTCTTCAAGCTTTTGCTAGGTCCATTTTGCAACATGTGGACTTGCATTATCATGGTGGAAAATGACATCTTTGATTTTTTTTTTGAATCCAAGTCTCTTCAAATGGTGAAAGGCAGTTTGAATATCGATTTACAAACTCTTAGCAACCTCTTCCAATGAAATCTTCATAGCAAAAAAAAAAAGCTTTAAACTTTGTTTCTATCCTTTGCAATAATGTATTCAGATAACTGAGATGGCTGCCCAACTAAACATATTCCAAGTCCAAACTCAAAGATCCAGGGACAGAAAGAAATGTCGAAATCATGAATTGCTGGTCACAAATCCCAATTCATATAAACAATCAGCAATCAAAACGTAAGCTGACGGATGAAGCAGAAAAGATCAAAATGACTTTCCCCAATATGAGAACACCAACCACTTTTGATGGAACAATCTTTTCAACAGGAGGGAGAGAAAACACAGTATTAGCACATCTGAGATGCATTTATGGCAACACCTGCGACTGACTTGTTTCAGTTTTGCTTGTTTTCGGCATATCATACAGAACACGTGCCCCTTTTCTCGGTAAGTGACTCTTTTACCACAATCTTAAGTTTATCCTCCACAATGAAAAACATACTTTATTTATTATAGACAAAAAATATATTAAAATAATTGTCGGGCTTAATCCATTTCATAATGTTATCATTGTTTACGTTAAGATATATTTTGTGAGCAGAAATGATCGATCGAGAAAAAGTCGAAGGTATGTGTTTACAAAAATCAGTAATTGGACTTTGCTAAACAAGACGCGTCCCCTGTGGCTGAATGGTAATATCACGTCAAAGGTATATGACAGTTCCTATATATATATATATATATATATATATATATATATATATATATATATATATATATATATATATATATATATTTTCATTATAAGAGATTATAATAAAACATTATTTTATTATAAGAGATTATATTAAAATCATTTTCATAATCTCTTATAATAAAAATATAATAATAATATATTGGTGTATTTTGTATTGAGCAATTTTTAAAAAGTAAATGCTGCGAATAGTGGAATTTTACACCACCTGTTCTTTCTCTCATTTATATATATATATATTGACCTCAGAAGGTTGCCTGGAGTGTGGTTGATCCGTTAAGTTAAAATCACCTGGAGAAAATCTGGCAAACTACTTTTTGAACATCTCAACAGCTGAGAACAATCCCAAATAAACCTTCTGAATTATCTTTTGTTGCAGTTCTGATCCTTAATCCTTTTCAAAATTCATAGAGCATAATATGGCAAAAGTACAACTTTTCATCCTTCATCTTTAAGGCATTCATTGGGGGGGGGGTGACTTCAGCAAAGTCTGACTTGCAACTGACTGATGTAAGGTTTCAATCTAGAAGACACCAGAAATTGGCACCTAAACAAACACCAGTGTCAGTATGCATGCAGCTATTTTATATTAACATTGAAAATCGAGCATAAACTTTTGCAATCATTTGATATACATCATTGATTTCTTTAAAGCACTAATTTATGATTGTATAAACAATTAAAAATAAATAGATAAAAAGTAGTCATCTGCACATTAAAAAATTGTACATTTTAAAAAGACTCCAGAAGGAACTAGTAACCTGCAAACATTTTGTATAGATATATATTTACCTGATGATCCACTTAAGATGACTTTCTTTGCTGAGCCAAGATCTGCTTGAGTGAGCAGGAAATCTATAATGCCATCAAATATGGCTGCACCTCGAAATAAATTTTTCTTGATTTATATTTGATAGCCTGAGAGCGATTTCCTATTGAAAAAAAAAAAAAAAAAAAAAGAGAAGGAAATCACATTCAAATGTTCATAGAATAAAAGAATTCAGTAACAAAAATATTTATTTCAATTCAAAAGTCATTACATTAAATTTTTTAAAATTTCATTATTGTAATAATAAAAAGATTCTTGTAAGTATCAGCTCTCCAAAGAGGAAACACTAGTAAAAGTGAGCAAAGAAAAGAAAAAAAAAAAAATCTATAGAATGCAAAAGCGTCATTTGTTGCAACTTTCTTTTTGGTTTTTGTTTGAATAGAGATTGAAATAACTAAGTGAAATTTTGTTTCTAAAATTTAATAAAATACAATTGGACTTTAAGGAATTTAAGTCAGGATTCAAGATAAAAAAATTTTGCACACTTATACAATATAAATTATTGCATGAGCAATCTTTTATGTTGATTCCAACTGCACCTGCCTAAAGCTAAGTTCTTCAGTTGGAGGAAAAATGCCGGATTTGTAATATCAAATAGAATGTTTGCAAAGTCGGCTTTGTATGGCTGGAGACATTATTCAAAGACTTTTTATTCACTGGTATTTCTTAAGGCAATGAATTACATGTCCTATTAAGGTGAATTTTCTTTCGTCGATTTTACTTTAATTTTGTTTTATAGCATACAGCAAAGAAATAAAAATAATTGAAATACAAGGGAGGTAACTTTGAATAAAATAAAACGTGAATTACTTCCCTTTACTAGATTGTATATATATAAAAAAAAATGTTTCAAAACAGCAAAAACTATTTTGTGACTTCATTTTAAAGCATTAACCAATTTATTAACACGTTTATGATGTTACTGCACATTCCTGAAAATCATAAAATCAACCTAGGTTGATAAGGATTGAAAGAAGGATAAGCAAAGAATAATTAATAATTTAATTGTGCTCACTAGTACACAATCCCACCAACAGATGGACAGCATAGCTTCAGCAAGAAGCTAAGCATTCGATGCACGCACAAGGGCTCATAAAAAAAAAATCTTGGGATAAAATATATTATGCAACATTAGGACAGTTTTTATTTCTACCAACAAGATACAACGCTTATAGATAAATGGGTGACCACTTGGGAATACCAGATGCTGTAAGCATGGATGTGCAGTGGTGCAATCGATGATGACTTAGAATTGGAAGTTGGAGAGCCGAGTTCAAATTCCAGTCAGGTTTGTTATATTCATTTATGTGCAAATACCTCTGGGAAATGTATGAATACAACTCTTCTTCCCCCAGATATAGGTTAAAGGGTAGGACTTGTATCAGAAAACCATTATATCTAAAAGATTCTTACAATCCAAAAATATTTCCTGGCTTTAAATAATCTGTAAAAGGTTGATAAGCCATGAAAAAAAAAATAAATAAATAAAATAAAAAAGACACAAATCAATCAGTGTTGACAGATCTCTAATAATAAGATTAGAGAAGACATTCTGCAAAAATATAATAACTTTGTAGAAAATTATATATCTGTTTCCCCACTTTACCATACATGGACCCTAACATGGCCTAGGGTTAGGATTTGAGGGTTTATTGTTTATCTTGAGGCTACATAGAGTTTTGCATCATCCTCTGCATTCTCTAGACTTTTTCTTTATTCATGTCTTCATATGCATTGAAGTATTTTTTAATATGGTCTCATGATCTTACAGAAAAAAAATTTAAAAGATCTTTAAAGAATTTGGTTACCAGAAGTTTTGATTTTATGCTAGGGACATAAGTGACTACAACAGAAATACACCGTTGTCAGTCATGAATAAAATGAATTGCGGAATTTTATATTTTACTCTTTATCTAATCATAATTTGTAAATAATATTTTTTAGCAAAGATCGATGATAATCTATTTAGCGATGTTCATCTTAAAAGTCAACTTTTTTTAAATGAGAAAGTAAGAGTAATTTCAAATCTTTATCAGATTTAGCTACCAAACTATTATAGTATTTAGATTTGTGAAAAAAACCTCAGAGAAATGTCAAGAGAGAAATGAAAATTAAAATGGAAAAAGTAAAAAAAAAAAAAAAAAAATAAATGGAAAAAGTAAAAAAAAAAAAAAAATGGATAAAAAATGAAAAAAAAAAAAAAAAAAAAAATGAAAAAAAACGGAAAAGAAAAAAGAAACGAACAAAAAAATTAGAAACGAACAAAAAAAATAGAAACGAACAAAAAAAAATTAGAAACGAACAAAAAAAAATTAGAAACGAACAAAAAAAAATTAGAAACGAACAAAAAAAAATTAGAAACGAACAAAAAAAAATTAGAAACGAACAAAAAAAAATTAGAAACGAACAAAAAAAAATTAGAAACGAACGAAAAAAAATTAGAAACGAAAAAAAATTAGAAACGAAAAAAAAAATAGAAACGAAAAAAAAAATAGAAACGGAAAACAAAATAGAAATTGTTACATTAACCCCATATTTGTATATGTAAAGTATATGTAAAGCTTTAGCATTGGAATTATATTTTTAAAGGAAATATATTAATGACTCATTTAGGAGAAAACAATTATTTTGTTATACACAAGACAGCCCTTGAGTCACGGTCTGCAAAATTGTGGAGGGAAGAAAGGATAAATAAGAGAGAACTCTTACCAAGAAAAGAACCACCATCACAGTAAAGAAAGCGCACCATGTTCCAATCATGGAAATCTGGATTTATCATGTCATCACTTGACATAAAACCTTCAAAACTTGCTGACACTGGTGCCTTCAGACTTGAACCAAGATCAGTGAAACTTCTTCAAAATAAAAAAAAATTAAAAAAATAAAATAAAAATTAATAAAAAATATCATTGGGTTAATGCCAAAATTCTAATAGTTTTTATTATGAAATCTTTTGTTCATATATTCTTTTCTCTTGAACTAAAGTTCACCCAACATAAGGCTTGAGAGCCACTCAAATTAAATGTTTACAAAATGATAATGCTAAATGAGGCGAGTGATATGAATGTAAAAAAGAAATGGAGATTATGAGAATAAGAAGTAAAGATGAGAATTGACTCTTAACTTGAAAAAGTCAAGACTGAAACATTCTGGGAAGCACCTACATGGAAGTTTGTTCCTCAAAGTGGCAGTTGTTGAAGAAAAAGCTGTGCAAGGGGGATTTTCTTCTTACATTTAGAACATAGGGGAAATGAGGATGGTTTGACTTTGTGAAATGGCATGGGGTGCCCTAACTGTAAAAAAGGAGTCAACTGTAGTCAGGATCATCGAGTCAATGCAAATAATCCTTTCTTTATCTGCATAGTCTATGCTTTGTCAGGGCTACATAAAGTTTTGAACTCAGAGTTTTACTTCTCCTAGACCAGTTGCCATCCAAGGCTATAGAACCCAATCAATCCTACTATTTACCCAGAGCTGGTGGGAGAAGAGTTGGATTTTTACATTTTCCAAGGGTATTAGCATGTAAGTAAATGTAATGAACTCAACTGGAATTTGAACATGGATCTCAGATTCCTCAATTTGAGCTGCAATCCACTACTCTGCTGTGCCTCCTTTTCATTCATTATTGAAAACATTAGAATTTCTTAAGTATGTAATAAAATAAAAGAAACATGGGCACTACATAATTGACTGCTCTACTCATAAAAAAAAAAATCATTTTTTTCTGTTGGGGAGGGGTGGTATAATAATTAATTAGACATTCAAAACCACATTTGTCAAAATAGAAAAATAGTGATTTTTTTTTTTATCATTTTAAAAGAGAACAGGGTCCCATTCTTAATATAAATACTATGTTAATTTGATCCCTGACTTAGTAAACGGTTATCGGTACTTTGTTTTTATTTACAAATGTCAAGTTTGAAACTGTTTACATCATTGATAACAGTGTACTACTGATATCCTTTATTATCAATTATGTAAGCATAGTTTCATTTGTAAATAAAAGCAAAGTACAGATAACTCTTTAAAATATCATGGGTTGATTTGACACTGTATTTAGATTATGAACAGCAACTTTCCCCTGCTTTAAAAGTGATAAAGAAATATCTATATTTTTTGATTCTGGCAAATGACTTGGCTTAAAGAATGTCTAATGAATGCTATTTTTACAAGCAGATTAGCCAATTTAAGCAGCTACAAAACAGGTTTTGAACTGAATCAAATATGCAACATGAAATTCCACTAAAATTTGATGTATTAGGTTGTCCCACATGAAATGTCATTTCTTTTTTTTTTTTGCCAAATTTTTACTAAATTTACAAACGTTTATTGCCATAAGTTATTATGTTTGCATTTACTAATCTGTTTGCCATTTTGTTTTCAGGTTGATGGTTCTACAAAAAACCTAATTCGTAACCTCCAGAAAATGATAACAATTAAACAATGTCGACTGCTCATATTATAAGAGGTCAACTTAGGCCATAAAATATTGATGAAACATCAGCTTGGAATTTGGCATTAACCTTGTTAATGTCAGAACTATACAGAATTGGTTTCAGAAATTCCATTCAGGAGGTGAGAACTTTGAAAAGAAACCAAGAGGAAGAACTAATTCAGTCATAAAAGTAATCAGTTGAATAACCAGACAAAATCTGAAAACAACAGTTAATACTTCAATGAAATGAATTGTATGCATGAAAGATTAAAAAAAGAAACAGCCTAGACTAGTGAATACAGATGACCTGCTTCTGATCCATGACAACGCACGCACTCAAAGATCACAGTCCATCGCTCAAAAGATGCATAGCCTTGGTTATGAGATTTCGGAGCATCCACTTTATTAACTAGACATCTCTCCCAAAGATTAACACTATTTTTTTTTTAAAACACTTTCAGCTTTCCATATGCAATAGAAGATTCTCTAATAGGGAAGAAGTAGTTGAAGCATTTGAACACTTAAGACAAAAAGTGAAGAATTTTTAAAACCGGGGTAAACAGTTAAAACCATAAAACAATATGGACATTATTTTAATTAAATAAGAGTTGTTGGTTATATTTTATTTGTCATACCTAAAAGTTTAATATGGGAGCATCCAACAATTTTTTTTTCTTAATATACTCTGTTGAAATGTGGCTGAGAGTCGTAAGTGATATTAGCATTAAAAAGTTAATTCTTGAACAAAATCCTTTTTTAGTTTAATACCTTTTATAACATTCCTCTTGAGTTGAGCACCAGGCTCCTCCTTGGAGATGTAGAATCCAAAATTTACGAGAAGATCCTCGACCTAAAATAAGACAAATAAAAAAAAAAATAAAATTTTTAAACATTTTGAGAAAACAATTCACAAGGCTATGTTTTATTATTGTCATTGTGGATATGATTTGTACTTTTTTTCCTTTTATTATTTTTTTTTTAAAAACTTTCTAGTCACATTAATTCATGCACAATATGATTCTATGTGAAACCCCCCACCCACCCCGCAATTTTTACAGGTAAAAAACAAAAAACACATTTTCATGTAGAAGCTAATTCCAACTTTATTATCTATGACTTGCACAGTGTATATTTTTGTTAAGATGTTTTTAGTAACGAGTATAAATCACTTTACATAAATATCTTTGGCAGCATAACTCGTTAAAGCCTATCATAAAACCTAGAATTATAAAAATCAAAGTAAAACTGACAAATAATGTGGCTTGAAGAAAGGCTATTGAATGCTAATCTACAAAAATTATTCATGCCCCAGCCTGCAAAAATTTATCCCTATTTTTTTTTTTTTTTTTTACAAGCAGACAAGTCACTTTAAGTAGTGCCTTTAAGTATAAGACAATAGGAATGTATGTGTTAGTCAACAAGGAATTTAGTTTTGCAAGAACGACCAAACATTTACATAAATTAATAAAAGCATATATCTGCTTATTATTTAATAATAAATAAAAAATAATGAATAATAACTGAAACGTAAAAGTGAATTTATTTCCAAAATTATATATATATATATATATATATATATATATATATAAAAAGAAGTTAAAAACGAAAAGGTTAAAAGATCAGAAAATAAAAAAAAGTGACGATTTCAATTATGTTACATTTTCGAACTTGACATTTGTAAATACAGCTAAAACCAATTACTCAGCAACCGATTTTACAAGCGGACAAGTCACTTTAAGTAGTGCCCTTAAGTATAAGACAATAGGAATGTATTTGTGTTGGTCGACAAGGAATTAAGTAGTTTTGCAAGAACTTACCCTGTCGGATATAATATCCTGCAGGTGAACCATCTAAGCACAAAGCTCCTCTTTTTTGAGCAAATTCTTCAGGAAGCACAACCAATTCGCCATCAGTGTCACTATCGGCATGGAAACTGACAAAAGTATTTCGTACATTTGACAACATTCGGATGATAAGTACCATCAGAACTAGAAAGACAGCACACACCAGTTGAATATAACATCGACGCAAGGTGAATGTTGGCATCAGAAGGTGTGGACGCTGGATTGATACTTTGGCTGGGACAAACATCATACATGACTGGGGAGGCTGATGGAAATGAGGGAGAGAATGCTGGGAAGTGCTGGATTTGTGATGACCACTGTCTGGCAGAGATTGCATAGCTGGAAAAAAAGAATACATGTGTATCAATTACTGCTATGAAGAAGAAATTAAAATAAAATAAAATTTAAAAAAAAAAGAAAAAGAAAAAGTAATTCCATTTTTTGTTTTTACAATGTGGTTCACCCTGTAAAAGGCCCAGAGGCCACTTGAGGCAGAGGTTTACAGAGTAAGAAGCACAGTTTATGCAGATAGGTGAGGAAAATAATGGTTAACACTAGACTTGAACAGGTTAAGATTGTAGTGATCAAGGAAGCATCCTCTTGGGAGTTGGTTCCACAGAGCAATAGTTCACAGGAACAATCCTTACAAGATGGTTCTGGGTGAGTTTAGTAAATACAACCTCTATCCAATAATAGTTGGTACATTTGCATACACATTTCATGCACTAAAAGTTACAATTATTATGGGACAGAAGTAATATCTTTTCTAATGCTTAAAGGCTGAACAGACATTCCCAGAAACAATAAAATTAAATAACCACTATCACATGAAAAAAAATCATTACCAAGTGCATTCATACTGCGAGCTATTTGTCATGATATTGAGATTGGCAGGAGGAAGAGAAGAGCTGGTCTGTTAGACTGACATGTCAGAAGTCATTCTCAGTGTGACCTATCTACCTACACAGACTGAGCAAGCAAAGCCCTGTATTAAACACCTAAATATATTGGAAACAGAATTTGAGTTTTCATTTCTTCATGCAGAATTTATTTTGACTTTTCATTTCCATTTGAACATGTAGCAGGCTTTTACAAGTTTTTGGTGCACACTGGCATGAAAGGGGAAAAAAAAAGGGAATGTCGATAGTCATTAGTTGGTGGGCAGAAAGGGTCCCATTGTATGCTTAGAATATATTGTTAAAATTTTCCGTTTTCGACCACCTTGCAATATAGTAACACTCTTACCAATGCACTGTTTTTTCATGAGTTTTAGATGATGCAGCAATTTGGTATGGTCAAAGAGCCCAGCGCATGAAGTTTTCATGCCATGGAGACACACGTGCTTTTTTTTTTGTTCAGTTAGAGCCTCTTGAGACAGCGTTACATTGTAAACCTTTGTAGAGGCTGAATGGTCATTCCAGAGTATTGCTGCATGTGTTTTTTTTTCTCATTTAACTCCAAGCAAGGCAATAAACCCACTAAGATGTAAGGGGTTACTGAGTGTTAGAGAATATGAGAAGAATATACTATTAAGTAGAGAGAACAATAAAAGAACAAGAATTAAGATAACAATTGATATTGCATTTAAATTTTTAAAGATCAAAGTTGACCAGGAAACTAGAAGCCAGTTCCATAAATGAGAAGTGCCTTAAACTTACAGTTACAGCTAGCCATTTCAACTGTAAAAATGAAGAGACCTTGCCACCAATCTCGTATTGCACTTAAATTCATAAAGTCTGGGTACCACAGGAGGCATGGTGTAGTAATGGATAGTGGCTCGGATTGAGGAACTGGAGAGCTGAGTTCAAGTTCCAGTTGGATCCATTACATTCACTTATGTGCTAATACCCTTGGGAAAGGTATGAATCCTCTTCTCTCACCAGCTATGGGTAAATAGCAGGATACGGGGTTCTATATCCTTGGTTAGCAACCTGTCTAAGAGAAGGAAAACTCTGAATTCAAACAAGCTCCATCAATCTATCTTGCCCAAGACACACAACTTCTATTGTGGCTGTAGTATATGTGGTGCCTCTATGACTTGGGGCTCCCTTCTCATTAGTTAACCTACTCAGAGAGTAAAAAAAAAACAAAAAAAAAAACAGAAGTTCAGAAAATTACCATAAAAGTATTTATTGAAAAGGCAGAGTGAAGCTACATTATGGCAGTGGGAAAGTGACTGGAGACCAGTAATATTGCAGATTCTTTGGATTTTATCAAGAATCTCTAAATACATAGCAAAAGTAGCAGGCCAAGTGTGTCATCAATATTCAAAGCAAGGATCATTAGTCAACTTATATTTAAGATAGATTCTGGCAAGAAAAATTGTCTAGTTTGACACAGTGAGCCAGCCTTCCTAGCGTCAGACTTAATAACTGATTCAATATACTCTTTTCACTTCATGTCAGCAGAAAATGTTAGTTCAAAAAAGTCACACTCCTGGAGGTTAGCATCAGCCAATGCTGATGGAAGGTAAAAATGGTTCTCTCAGACAATTAAAAGAGAGGGGTTTTGTTTTGGAGGCATTAAAAGTAACATGTTGAATGTCATACTTTGATGTTTGCAGATCTTTACAGCTATGAGCCATCATGTACATATGAAGAGAATGAGTGATTCAACCCTATTTCATTTATCGGAAAGCAGTTCCACTCAAACATCAAGAATTGTTACTTTGTGGAACAGACGCCCACTTTGATGCTTCCCTGAACACTAACACTTCAAATCCAAGGTCAATCCTTATCTATCCTCCATATGTTTAGAATCTTCACTTCTTACTTTCTACTCTTATATCTCTGGTGCTCACCTCATTCAGTAATCCCCTGCCTTTAGTGGCTCTTGAGTAAACATTAGTAAAAAAAAAAAAAAAAAATTATTATGGTCACATAAACGTTCTTACATTTATTTATAGACCAAGTCCAGGATAGGCATGTCATACATACAGTACATTGACAGAGCAATAGTGACAGATTGTAAGGTGTGCATAGATTTGAGCAAATGTCCACTTCCCATCCATGCACACATTTTTTATATATATATATATATATATATATATATATAAATAAATATTTGGGAACCGTCTGTAATGACTAATTTATCATCTTAACTACTAATCATATGTGACAGTTAAATGGTGTACATGAACATATAATACATAGATAGATAAGATTGAGTCATAAGTAATTTCTGTTTTAGGGAATCAATTGTAGTGATGAATGTATGATTCTAACTACTAATCATACGTGGCAGTTAAGAATAAATTTGGAATACATTAATATACCTTAATTTTTGCATAATCATGGCAGCATACATAGTAGATTAAAGAAAACATGTTGCTCTTCTTTGTGACAATGCAAGACCACATACAGCAAAAATAATATAGGAAAAAAATTAAAAACTCAGTTGCTCTGTTCTAACCTGTCTGTTATATTCACCAATTGATAATTACTTTTCAATTGTTGCAAAACTCTTTGACGAAGAAAACTTTTCTCTAATGAAAACCAGATTCAAGAGTTCAAGAACTTTTTCATATCGAAACATACAGAATTTTACTCAAAAATTTTCAAAGAGCTACCTGATAAGTCACTGAAAATAATAGCGAATATATAACTGAATAAAATGTAATTGTGTTTTATTTTTTGAAGTTTAAATTTGACCAAAAAAAGAAAATATTTATGATTTTACCTTATATACATATACATCTATATAATATATGTGAATGTCACTGTGCCACATTTTTCAACTTTACTCCTAGAGGCTGTAGCCCAACATATACCATTTTGGAATCCGGCAAACTTTGTGAGCAAATTAAAAACATCCCATTTTTTAATTGTTTGTGAAGAAAGTAAGGACTTACATACATCAAATTGTCTTTAAATAAAGTGGCATCAAAAGAATTATCATTGAACTTTTAAAAGGTAAGCTTAAATATTAATGCAATACTTAAATGCAGCAATCAGTTATGAGTTTTCCTGCCGTTTATTGTTGCCTATCACATCTACTCCTCCATACCTATTGTGATAAAGGCCCAATCAAGAGCCCCCCACAGGAACTAGCTTAAATCCCACCTGATAGGGCAGATTTTAAGCTAGTGTATTTATATATATATATATATATATATATATATATATATATATATAAATATATATATATAAAAATGAAACGTGCCTTTAAGCAAAATCCTTCTCGTCATAAATTCCTTGGAATTTTCATATCTGTTCAGTTTTGTAGCCAAGTATAAAATGTAATTTTCTAAAGTAATGGATTTTTATTTATCAATCAAGCAGTGTTTTTCACTTTAAATGTTATTTTTAGTGGATACTCATATTTGAGTAGACTCACCATTTATTCATTAAACAGTATACTTATTTTTGTCTACCAGACTGAATATTTGAGAAATCTTATTAAAGAAAAATAAGTACTTTTAAGCAGGATCCAAAACAATGTCCCTTTGGGCAAAGGGAAACTGTCATTAGATCGAATGTGCCTAAACTGACTCAGCCACGGAGTAACCTGGCTGATCAAGCAAAGTCTGAAATGTGCCTTTAAGTGAAATCTTTCTTGCATTAAATTCCTCAAAATTTTCATATCTGCTCAGTTTTGTAGCCAAACAAAGTAATTTTTTAGGATAATGGATTTTACATAAAAATAGAGTGGCTTCCCCTGTGTGACCATTTTTATTACTGGCTCTGAATGACATCTTCATTTCAGAAATGGCACTTAAATGATGACTTGCTGTCTTGCCAGTTCCAATAACAAAAGAAATAAAAGTTAACAGTGTAATTAACATTGTTAATGAGTGATTTTTAAAATTCCAAACAAAATGGGAGGAGATTCTTGACATTTTTACGAACATAAAAATTAGACTTTACCATCACCACCTTCAGTGGATTTGATTGGCTTGAAAAACTGTTTGTCATAGTCTTTGGTGCCTGGGGACTGTCTGAGACTGGAAATTTCTATAGCATGAAATATTTCATATTTTAAAAGATGATATGGTCAAAATGTTTATAAAGGAGCATTCAGAACAAAATAGACAAGAAGCTTGGAAAGAGCAGTCACAAGCCGACATGAATGCAACAAGCATTCAAGACATCGAAGGAGGGGCTGTTGAAAACAAAGCCTGTGAATCAGAGATAAGACATTTATTGCATTATGCATAAATAGACAAGAAGCTTGGAAAGAGCAGTCACAAGGCAGGAGTAATTCAACAACCATTCAAATTGATCGATGGAACAAGCTCATCTTCTGATGTCATTAAAAAAAAAAAAAAAAAAAAAAAAAAAAGAAGACTGTTGAGCCAGACAGAAAATTAGAATTATTTTGAAGTTAAAAAGGACAAGTCATTCTGTTAGCATCTCAAGAAGAATCATAAAGACTGTTTGAGTCATTAGTATCAGTAAAGAATCAGTCATCCATTTCCTCCCAAACTTGTGCATGGATTTATATGAAAGTTTCTAACACTTTCTTTTGATATGATTGGTTGAAATCTGGTGTGTTTTTCTAAGACTTTTCCTAGCTGGTCAAAGTGCAAAATGGCAACAAAGTGTACCTTTTCATACTTAACAAGTAAAGAAGCAAAACAAAACAAAAATAAAATCAATGTCTTTTGATGTTGAAAAGCAAAATTTGCTCTTCAGTTTTATGAGATAAAAACCTAAACAAGACTAATCTCAGGAAACAAACCGAGGTGTTTTTGTACATCATTTGTGTTCTCTTTAAAGCAAACATATTTCAGTGAATCTATCCAATCTTTACATTCCCAGTAGTTAGTGTGGCAGGTAACTCACAAGTACAAGAAGTGAAATTCTCAAGATTGCCCTAGTTTTGGGCTAGAGCAAATTAAATTTAGTAAATATTTTCTTCCATTTAACAATATATCAAAATTTAGATTTAAGCTGTACAAAATTTTATGAGTGATCTTAATGTACTTGGAATCATCTTTAAAGGAGTTACATTTCCCAGTGTATATTACAAGACTCTAATTTGGCAAGGAATATTTAAGAGGAAAAAAAAACATTAACTAATTATTCATCCATACGTAGATTTTCTTCATATTTTAACATGAATTTGATTTGTGATCCTAATTCAATCATTTATAATCATATTTATTTAATTTTAGAATTATCAGGGGATGTGAATATCAAAGTGGATTTTTTCATTTTTCTTTCTTAAATATTTTAACATTATTTTGATTTGTAATAAAAAATGAATCATTATAATCATATATACAGGTATACCTCACCCTATGCTGTTAATTGGTTCCAAAAGTCACCAATTAGGTTGAAAAACAACTTAAGATGAAATAACCACACTATAAACCGCAAATAAGCACTCCCCATTGCATATTACAGTATTTATGATATGTATGTACAGTATTCTGAATAAAATAATTTATCAGCAATGTAGCCTTATGTTTACCATTAGCAATGAAAGAACAGGCTGGCAATTTTTTCCAATGTAATCCCGTTTCGTCAATGTGAAAAATCTGTTCAGGAAGAAACCTGTTTTCTTTGATGATCTTAGTGAGTGGGTCTGATAACTATGCCAAATGGTAGATATTTGAACTACCATAAAAAACGCCAATATCGAGCTCTTAAAGACAAACACTAAATAAGATGACAGCACAGAGTCATGGATGTTTTCACATATCATTCTCTAGGATTTATTATGATTATATTAACATTTACTGTAAATGTACGTATTTGAATATGATTTTATATACATTTATTCTTATTTATTGTACAGTAACAAGATTTTATGTGCTTTTAACACTTTTCTAGCGATATTGCGACTTCAATATTTCTGGTGGAAAGTCAAATCAAATGATTTAAACTTGATTTTGATTTTTCCATATATATTTTTTTGACAAATGACATAATTAAGAATGACTTAACTTGAAACAATGTAACCCGAGGTATATCTGTATTTTATTCTGGGATCATCAGGGGACAAGTGTGACCTTTTTATATTTCAACATTGTTTTGATTTGTAATCATAATTTATTCATTTGTGCTCTTATTTCCTCTGGGGTATGTCAAAGGACTAGTATGCCAGAAAAGGACATTTAAGTATTAGACTCATACCAGTAATCAAAACACTGATGTTTTCTATATCAGTCGACAAAGAGTGACTTGTGGAGGAGGAGGTGCTTTTTAAAGTGTGATTTTCAAAGCAGGAAATAGGGTATTATTTACAAATATATCATGACATGTACAAATGGAACATTATTGCCGAAGGAGAATCTATAAGAAGAAATCTAATTCATTATTCAATATTTCCCAGTGTTGTCTCTTAGGTATTTTTTTTTATCTCCAGTAACTGTTAATCTGAAAATAAACTGTGAAAAATAGAAAGTGGTAACAACTATCTTGACATCATAATATAGCACGAAATCCTTTTTTTCTGTTTGAAGCAAACCAACTTAAAACTAGTGTACAGCACATTTAAGTCCTACCTTCAAAAGGTACTGTGATGTTAAACTTAAAACTGTAGGAATTCATCAACTTGTAAAGTATTTCTTACTGGCAAAAAACTTGAATATAACATGAAGCAATGGACATATGTTGAAAATTACTATCATAAAAGACAAAAGTGGTTTAACTCTCAAGCAAGATTGATATTGCTTAAATTTGGTGATCGTACTGGGAACTGGTATTTCAATGATATATGGCTGTAATCCTCATGACATTTTCAGTTTTTAATTTTTACAAAAGATATAAAATATATAATTTTTGTTAGTCTCTAAAGATGCTCATATTTGAGAGGGAGTTGGGTTCCAAAGCATTGGTGGGGATGAGGGAAGGATAGTTAGATAAAAATTCTAGTCTAGACAAAACAGATAAAGAATACCATTATAGGAGATACACATTACAGACCAGTAAATATTGTAAACCAACATTTCTGTTCACGTTCGTAACAATGAATCAAAAGAATTGCAGAACAACCACATAAAAAAAAAATCCTTGTGACATGTCAAATCAAAAGAAATATGTAAAAAATTTTAAACAAACAGTAGCTTATTTTAGTTTTTTTAAGCCACCACAAAACATTTAGTATCATGCAAAAAAAAAAAAAAAAAAAAAAAAAAAAAAGACAAACACACACAAAGCCTCCACAACAAAAACAAAATTAGCATTGTAATTTTTAGGCTTGTATAAATATTGATTGATCTTTTATTTATTTATTTTTTTTACAGTTTATCAACATTTTGCAGGTTATTTAAAGCCAGAAAATATTTTTAGACTGTAAGAATTTTTTTTTATAAGGGTTTAATGATACAAGTCTTACTAATTAACCTATAGTTGGGGGGTAGAAGAGGTAGATTTATACCTTACACCTAAGTAAATATAACAAAACTAATGGGAATTGAAACTTGGCTCTCCAATTAACAATTCCAAGCCATTATTCACTACACCACCCAGACATCTAAGCTTACAACACCTGGTATTTCCAAATGGTCATTAGTCTAGATACTGACCAAGCTTGATGATGCTTAACTTTACTGTACAGGAACTGGTTTTCAACATGTAAGCCGGCTTGTGTAAAGAAAACTACATTAATATTACCTATACTTTATAATTAAACACTTGATAAGATTTTAATTTTTTAATTTAATATCAACTACAATTTCATTTTTAAAACACTTTAATCCTTTATAAATTTAAGTAAGGCTAAATTTTGTTTTGTTCCCTCCTTGCAACATCATATCAAGAGGAAAAAAAAAAAAAAAGAACTATCACTGAGTAATGAATTCTTACCAACCTTTTATATACATTACTAAAAAAAATGGCATTTACAACATTAGCAGTAATATTTAATTTGCAAAGCAATTTTTAAAAGCGTATTTTAATAAATTTTTCTTGTGTTACTTATAATTCAAATTTTTTTAAATTTGAATATATAATCAATGTTTCTGCTGATAACATTTTATTTTTAAATCTGTGTTTGTATAGAGAATTTATATCTATCTTGTCAAAATTCAGTCATAAGTTCGAAAACCTATGGCATTTATAATAAGCATTGTTGTTTTCTGCTATTTCAGATTATTACAAATTGGTCTAATGGAGCTGAAAGAAGAAAAATTACGGAATTGTTTAAAGAAGTCAAAGTAATCTATTTAATTGATTTTGTTTAAAAAAAAAAAAAAAAAGAACTGCGCCAAATCATTTAAACACGTGAAAAAATAGTAAATTTGCTGAATTAATTCTTTTTTATTATTATTATTCATATAAACATTAGGAAATTATTTCAATGTTTCTCTCATGGTCAATTCTATGGAATTATATCTAGTGTGGGAAATTCTAATGAGCTTAACATAATGACCAAAAGAACTTTAGAAAATAGATGATTCCCTGAAAATGTCTATAAGGAAATTTTAAAGGGATAAATAACTTCTATTACCTTTCTCTATTTGTAGAATGGGTATTTGGCTAGTTGTTGAAATATCAAGAAGTTATAATTTTACTAAGGATTAATAAGTTTTTTTTATTATTAGTAGTACTAAAAGAAAAACAAATTGATCAATATTTTATAGACTGGTAAATTCACATTATAAACAGGATATGAAAAGCAATTTGACTCACTTTGGGTGCATTCCATCCGTATTCCAATTGTAAGGAGAAATTTCTACTCTCAGAGATACCCCACTGCTGCTTTGTGGAACAGTCTCCTGCATGGATGATTCCCAAAATGCTACAATCTTAACTTCTAGTCAACGTTTAATTGTTACCTATTTTCTATATCTAAATAATTCTTACTAGTTTCTACTGTTACATTCATATTATATACCTTATCCAGTAACCCTCTAACTTGAGTGGTTCTTGAGCCTAGTATTAAGTGATCACTAGTTAAAAAGAAAAGAAAAAAAATGTATTTGCAGTAAAAATACCAGAGACCCATTTAGGGCAAATTTTGTCAGCTTAAAAAAACAGCTAGGAGTGAAAAATTTTCCAACACATTCCAAGCACATTCAACTGAATTTGCAAACAGTTTTCTGTGGAAATGGGCGGGAAATAATAATAATAATAATAATATTAAAAGAAAAATGTGAAAATATCAATGGTAATTTTTTTATACATTTTTTTCAGGATGTAGGCGATCATGGCCCTCCACTTGCCCCTATCCCTTGTAGCTCTCAATAAGTTTTGTCCCGTTCTGTCATCCATTTGCTTAAGCCCACTAGGTATGTCATGCGTTGCTTTCCCTTGCCTCTCTTTCCCTCTATTTGACCTGTGGATATCAGATTCTCCAAGCCCTCCTTTCTCATTACACGTCCCAGAAATTTCAGCTGCCTCTTCCTGATGTTAAGTACGAGCTACCTCCTTGTTTACATCCTCTTCAAAACCTCATCCTTGCTCACATGCTCAGTCCATTATATCCTTAGCATCTTTCTGTAGAACCATACCTCTTTTGCTTCAAGTCTCTTCTTCATCTTTGAGAAGACCATCCAATATTTACTGTCGTAATGTTATGTAGCAGCTCAGTACCAATCATATAAAGTGACCAAATAAAAATTATGTGGAGTTATACAATGGGTACTGCAGTGAGAAATTGTTTTTTTTTTTCAAATTACTATAGATTTAGCACTCCAAATGATCACACACACT
The DNA here is from genome assembly GCA_903632075.3 of Acanthosepion pharaonis. Lineage (NCBI taxonomy): Eukaryota > Metazoa > Mollusca > Cephalopoda > Sepiida > Sepiidae > Acanthosepion > Acanthosepion pharaonis. Next base: position 1,201,331 of record CAHIKZ030003021.1, on the reverse strand, counting down.
CTCTCTATACATATACCGGGCATAACAGGAAAATTGTCCAAATAATCTAACAGCATAAGATAATTGTCCATCCCACAAAATGTTTAATATCTAAAAAGCCACTAAACTAATTGAGTTACTTTTTTCCAAGTTTTAGCCATCTTGACACCATTTGTTGTAAGAATCACTGAAAATCACTGAGTTATTCAACTAGAAAGAGAATAGGTTCAAATCATTGTGTCAGCCCCACTATGTCTTCCCAACTGAGCAATAGTGAGAGGAATAAAGATCATTCATGCCTTCATTAATGGTACCAACATTTATACTCTGGCTTCCATCTTCAAAGTCCATTCAAGAACCATCAAGAGAACAGTGAGTAAGTTTAAAAAGAGGAAACAGTAGAGAGGAAAACTAGATCAACAGGTCACAGCAGCAATAGGGATCATCATTTCAACTTAACATTCTTATTGTTCAAAGTAGAGTCCAATAATGTTATAAAAACCTTGGAGAATTCCAGTAAGATATATTTAATCATTTCTAAGATACAATGGTTCAAAGCTCTAACAATTGGAGAATTTTGCTGTTACAGCTGGTATATATATGTAAAATTTTATCAAAGCTAAAATTGGGGGTCCAGTGTGCTATGTAAATTGACTGTAAACTGATTCCCTTACAGAAGCCAAAACAAATATGCTCATACTTGATTTCTTAAAATGTAAAAGAATAAATTTTTTTTGAAATTCATAATCTGGTGTGTTTAAGCAACAGTAATATACGAACAAAAAAAAAAAAAAAAAAAAAAAAAAAAAAAAGGAATTTGAAAATTAAAAAAAAAAAAAAAAAAAAATTTTTTTTTACATTTTAAGAATTTGAATTTCTTTTTGATTGATTGTTTTCAGTATGTCAACCTTTTGCAGGTTATTTAAAGCCATAAAATATTTTTAGATAGTAAATATTATATAATAATGATTTACTGATACAAATTCTATTAATTATCCTATTAATTAACCCATAGCTGGGAGAAGAAGTGGATTCATTTGCCAAAGGTATTTGCATGTAAGGGAATATAACAAAACCAACTGGATTTGGAATTCAGTTCTCAGCATCCAAATTCCAAGCCATTATTCATTACCCCAACTAGTATCCCCAAGCAGTCACTCATCTAGTTTCTAACCAGGCTCAACATTGCTTAACTTTGGTGATCATACAAAAACTGGTCTTTCATTGCAATATAGCTATAAGCCTACATTTTTAGAAATAAGATGTAATGAGCATATTTTGTTTTGCCTTCCATAGGGTATGAATTTACAATGAATCTACATAGGAAACTTGAAATTAATCTTTTAAAAAAAAAAAAAAAAAAAAAAATCTTCTGATATTCATGATCTGGAATGCTTAACTATAGCAATATAGAAAAAATTAAAAAAATCATTATTTCTAGTTACAGTGTCTATTGTCTAACACTAACAAAAATTGATTTGAAATCACATTTAAAATGTTGGCAGTTTTTTTTTTATTTAATGAAACAAATACATGCAGAATAAAAATATCAGAATCTTAATAATGCAGCATCATCATCTTTTTTTCCTAGTATTTGAGGAGTAAGAACGTCATATCTGTTCTTTCAATGGAAGGTAAAAAAAAGGTCACATTTTTCTGAATGTTATGGTAAAATTCCATTCAAGATTTTAAAGTTTCTAAATTTAAAAGGAAAAATCTTATTTATAAAGAAATTAAAATTTCATTAAGTGCATGGAAATGATAATAAAATGATATTTACCCTTGTGCCACAATCATTACATTTAGTGTGGATGAAATGTGAATGGAAACTATCATTGGACTGACATACTAGTCTCCCCCCCCCTTTTTCTTTTTTTTTTTTAAAAATATCAAGTATCAAATACTTAAGTGTACAAAGTCTTCTATTCATACAGGAGGTATATGAAGGGAAAAAAAGAAAAGGAAAGTCTGTTACATGTTAGAGCGAAAGGTGGGGAAGAAAAAGAAGGGCCGTTGTATTAAGCAACAAACATGTACAGATAAGAGAATGAATATGAAGAAACTTCCTAAAAATTGACACTACTGTAATAATTTGAAATTCTCTAGAATAGTTGTAAAAAATGTACATAGGAAATTTATTATATATATATATATATATATATATATATATAAAAAAAAAAGTCATCGTAACATTTGGTCATATTTTGGAAAGTTGGCCCAAGAAGTTTTCAGTAACACTCATGTGGCTTAATGCATATACATTTTGAAATGTGTACTCAGAAGATGCTGCAAAGTGTTGCCATAGTAATTTTTTGATTTCCACTTATTTCAAAAGCAAATTCAATAAATTTAAGTTTTTTAAATAACAAAAACGTACATATCCCTATTCTATGTGCCAGTAATACACAATTTACTATTGACAATCTCTTCTTTTCTTTGTTTCAATGTACAACACATTCACTACACGCAGAACAAAACAAATTTTAAGTTAAAAATTGGAAAAGTTTATCATTTACTCCCAACCACTCCATTCTTCCTCTTTCCTATACCATGTCTTTTCAAGATGAGCAGTCATAGCTCTTCACAGCTTCCTGTTTTATTGCTATAAGTAACTCTTGGCATTGTTTTTATAGCATTTGTTCTGCCATCTTTGAAGCAGATTTGCCAAGTGAGTTAAATTCTCCAAGCCTTCTTTCCTCATTATGTTGTGCCAGAAATTTCAGCTGAATCTTTAGAGTTTTTCATTCCTCAGATGCTTTGCCAATGGTATTCTCAGCATTTGTTGGTAGAACCATATCTCTTTGTTAAAAAAAAAAAAAACACAAACTCTCAGTCTAACCAACTTTCCAAAGTCACCATTTTGATAAGCAAACATCAGTTTATTTTCTTGTATCTTTTCATTTTTTTAAAGATTAAAGAATCTTGAGAAATGACACATCTTAAACTGTCAGGTAAATATGTAGAACATGCGTTTCATGGGTCAAGGTCATCCCCCCACCCCCAACCAAAGTAATGTGTATTCCAGCCTTTTGGAACATTTTGAGAACTTGTTGGGTGGCTTGATTTGGCAGTCAATCAGAGGAGGCCTTTTTCTACAAATGTCAATGAATCAGTGGGACCATTAAATTCGTGTGTAGGGTATTTAGGGGGAAAAAAAAGAAAAAGAAACCCCAGGTTTGATTTTATAAAGATTCTAAGACTCCGACTTAAAATTATTTAGATATTACCAAAATCCTACCCCAGAGAATACACATTATTCCAATGAAAAGATGATTTATGTCCAGGTAGGTAACGTATGAATTTGTTATTCAAAAGAAAGTAAAAGAAAGTAAAAGAAAATAAAAGAAAAAAGTCTTTAATAATGGCTAATGATAGCTGAAAGTACTGACATTGGAAAATTTATGCCCAAATATGTACTGAAAACCAAGAAAATGATCAGAAATGTAGAAAAGAAAAGATTTAAAAAATAATTCTGAAAGAGCATTTGTTTATCTTTAACAAAACCTATGTTATTTTAGTGGAAACACGTTTGAATCGATGGTTGGTTGGTTGTTTAGAGGCATATCAACTTCTATAGGTTATTTAAATGTTGAAATCTAAACTTTATGTATGCAACTTTATATATTTATTTTTTTAGATAAGGTTTTTAGCAATACAAGTCTTATAATTAACCCATAACTTTGAAATGTTTGCATTTTATTAAAAAATGCAATCATCACTTTAAAAAAAAAAAAAAAAAAAAAAAAAAAGAAAAGTGTATACAGTAATAGTGATGTTAAAGGAATAACCATTTTTTTGATATAATTTTTTTTTGTGGGCATGAATGTTAAATATTGTCGAAAAGTCTTCTTGTAGATACGGCTAAGAGGTGTTTCTGACAGAACCTTTTGTGACATGTACCAAGCTTGTAATTAAAGACAGCCTTTTGTAACATTTACTAGTTTTCCTTTTCAGAGTTGGAGAGAAGGCATGTAAGACATTTCTATACTTTGATAGCATGTTTTCTTTCTAGAAAATAAAAACTTTCTTCTTCCATCTTTTCCTTAGCTGTCATTATTGTTTTTATTACAAATGTTTAAATAATTCTTTTTTAATCATTTCACCCAAGCAAGGCAATAAAGTCATTGAGACGCAAGGGGCTAAAGGGAGTGAAAGAGAATGAAGAGATTTTAGAAGCAACCAGAAACCCATTCTTAAAGAGGAAACCCGAGATAAAACCTCTATGCCTGTTTCAAAGACTGAGGAGGAGTGTGACATAGGCAAACCCATCTACTCCTACTGAAATTTAATAGCAGCTCTCAACTTGGCATCTATGCTGATGACAACCATTTACTCCTGCCTAGATAGTAAGGCTTATCAGTCCAAGGTCAAAATGGCAGCCAATGTCATAAATGGCCAAGTCCGTCATTAACTGGGGCAAAAGATGGCTTGTTAATTTTAACACTCCAAAATTAAACTTCTCTCCATTAGTCATCTGAGAGACCCCTCTCTGCCTTCCATTGGCATATTTGATGCTAACTGCCAGGAAAAGTGACTCATTGTATCTTTTCGGGCTAATGTTCTCAGCTGACATGAAGTGGAAAGACTATATTGAATCCATTGTTAGGTCAGCTGCTAAGAAAGTTGGTTCACTGTGTTGTGCAAAACAATTTTTTATCTCTAGAATCTATCTTACATATCCATGTCTACCATTCATCCATGCTTAGAATATTGCTGCCACATATGGTCCAGTGCCCCTACTATTTACCTTGAGCTCCTTCATAAGATCCAAAGAAGAATCTGCAATATTATTGGTCCTGATCTGGTGGCTCAGCTTCAGTCACTTACCCACCACCATAAGGATGCCTCTCTGTGTCTTTTCTATAAATACCTTCATGGTAATTGTTCCTATGTACTCTCTGCTATGGTACCTAGACTTTTTGAATTTAAGTGCAGTAATAAACCAGCGTCTGGATCTCATTAATTTACAGTTGGGCTGGCTAAATGTAGGTTCAATGCTAACAGTTTCTTTTCTTGCACTTCACTTGTGGAAGTCCCCTCTGGCTCCTATCAAGTAGATGTTTATAAAACAAAGTTCTAATATATTGAAAGGTGAAGAGGGTATATGTGTTATATGACTTGATGGCAAATAAATAGATGCACACAGAGTTGCTGTTGCATATTTTAAAATAAATACAAGAAACAAGTATTTACAATAAAAAATATGCTCATTATTTTGTAAAAGATTACATCTGTTTTAAGTATTAACTATGAAGCCCATTAACAGTAAACCTTCTTTTACCGTCTTTAAATACAAATTAAAATTAACAATTGATAATATTGTTACCTCATTATTTTATATCATTAGAATTTTTTGCAACATGCCAATGTGTGTTAAAATCCTCAGTATTTAGTATTGTTGAAGTTATTAAGATTTTTTATTGAGATTTACAAACTATGTTCAATTTCACAAACCAATCAATGAAATTTTATTAAGCTGACTTATTTGGAAAAATACTTTCGCAAAAACCCTACTTCGTGGTTTAATAATTTCTTTAATTTAATTTTATAAGACTTCATAGTAAACAATAATTTTTAAGAAAATTTTGTTTTTTACCTTTTTAACAGCAAAGAATAAATTCTCAGGATTTCTTACTCTCGAGATTGCAATGTACAACTGGCCATGCATAAATATTTCTTTCTGGAGGAGCCAAATTCCAACTTTTTGAAGCATTTGATCTTGTGACTTTATCATTCTCGCAAATGCAGGGCAAACAGGAAACTGGATTCTTGTGTGTATGCATATATATATAAACTTAAAGAAAATAAATGCAAAAAACAATATTGCATTTTATTGTTATTTTAATCATTGAATTGTTTTTTAAAATAGTAGGAGTATTTTGTATGTTAAAAAATAAAACTTTAAAGAAAAAAAAAAAAAAAAAAAAATTTATTGTACTAAGCTACACACCCTATTAAAACCAACTGTACTTTTGTACTCCTTTACCTGTTTGCACTTCTTTCCAAAATTTAGTTTTCATTGGTCAATGTATGGCTATTTTAGAAAGTGTGATGAATGGACTAACAGAAGTCACGGAATTGTATATATTTAATTTTATTTTTTAAGTTTTAAAAAGACAATTTTAGCCTTAAAAACAAAATAAAAAGACAAAAATTTTATATATAGATAAATAAACTGCTTTTAAAAGAAACCAAAAAGATTTATGTGTGGCCTAGTGGTTATTAATAGGCAAGACCTTTTGCATCTTGCTGGTGTGTGTATGAGTTGAAGTGGGGTGGGTCTGGGGAGTTGGATGAAAGAAACATTAATTGTTACGCCATTATTATAATTTGGTTTTATGTCAAACTAAAAATTGCATAAAGCAGAATTTTGTTGCCATTGAAGCCAAACATTTAAAAAATAAAAAAAAATAAAAAAAAATAAAAAAAATATGATGTCAGTACTTTTACGTGCCTAATACAAAAGAAAATCATTTAACGGGTAAAAAAAATCAAGAAATTAATAAAATGAGGTGTTCTTACTTTTAATAAAGTCATGCTTTTGAATATTTAAAAAAAGAAAAATTAAAAATACACTTAAGAGTATTTAAATTTGATAACTCCCAAAGATTTTTACAAATTAGAAATAAAAGCAGAAGAAATGATCTAAACAAGTTTTTTTTTTTTAATAAAATCTGTAGGAGTGAATTTAGAAAAATGAATATTGGTTGGCATTTGACTCCATGAAAAGACCAGATAATTATCATGAAAACAAAATTCAGCATTATCCTTAGGTTATTAATTTACAAGATGGTATATAGTTTAATTTTATTTTTCGGGGGTGGGGGGAGAAAAATATGAAAAAGTTTTTATTGTATTTTCTTACCGTCAGAGACCCTAATAAAGACGGTCAACAAATGTTATAAACTACTATTGGTGAGCAAAGAAAATTTAATTTTTAGACGAAGAAGAAAAAAAGAAAAAGAAAGAAGAAAAAAAGAAAAAGAAAGAAGAAAAAAAGAAGAAAGAAACAAACAAAATAAATAATATAAGACAACTGTTGAACAAAATCTTTTTTTTTTTTTTTTTATTTATTTTTGTAAAGACCTAGTTTACTCACGCAGCAAATAAACTTTTCAAGATGAAAATTACATACGTACCTTAACTTTTTTCGAAGTGTTCCAAACCCAGACCCTTACACCTGGCGCATGGTAGGGCTAGTCATTTTACCCACTATGAAAATAATAAATAAAATAAAAATCCACGGTTAGTGCGAGGTGCATTTTCGTAATATCGAAATACACATGTAATCATGCGCAAAAATGGCGGTTTACTAAAAATAAGTTTTTTTTTTTTCATTCTGTTTGTTTAAGGTTAAAAAAATTGTCTTACTTTAAAAAATAAATTAAAATTTACCACGGCAAAATATTTCACCAGGTATGTTTACTTTTTTAAATTAATTGAAATTATTTGCCGCGTAATTTTTTTTTTAATGATTTAAAAATTTTAAAATAAAAAAGAATTTAATTTAAAACCACTCCCTTTTTTATTTATTTATTTTTTTACTTTAGTTTTAATACTTTATTTTTTATTATTAATATTTTTTTTAATTATTTGGTCTTTTTTTTAAAGCATTTAATTTTCTTAATTATCGCCTTTTGTTTGGGAACGTACATATTTTGATTTTTGATGGAAATAGTTCTCCACAATATTGTTTTAGTTTATTTAAATTTAAATTAACGTTTTTGACAGCATTTTTAAACTTAAGTCATTTTAGGACGTTTAGACAATAGGATAGGTATTTTTTTTTTCTTTATACAAGAGAACAAGACTAAGAGTAGAAAATTATTAATATTCAAATTCAGAATGAAATCATTGCTCTGTAAATTTAAGATGACATTTTATTTTTATGAAGACAATTTTTTTTTTAATTTAAAAATTGTCATTTTCTTTTAGTACAGGTTTTCGTTTTTTTTCTTGGTGGGGGGGGGGGACATAACCTTTTAAAGACAGATTTTAAATTAGAAGAAAACACAAAATTAAATTTAATTCTTTATAAAAAAAAGGTATTTGATTTTTAAACCGAAAACACAAAATTAACAATGTTTAGTAAAGAAAGTAGTTTATTATTTAGTTTTTTTTATTTCAAGTGTAAGAAATTAAATTTGTTTTTAATTTAATTTTTAAAAACAATATAAAAACGAAGTTGAAACACTTTTTTTTATACTTTGCTTCCAGTCCTTTAAATATTTATTATTTCATTAGGAACAAACAAAAAGGTTTCTTTAAAATTTCCTTATCAGTTACACAACAACACGTTACTTTTTGTACTATTTTTACTTATTTAAAATTTTGCCAAGTTTTTTTACCTTTTTATTAGGTATAAAGAAAATCACACGCTCCAAAAATTCGGATATTTTTAAGCAAACAACAAAATATCATTTAAAGATATCAAAAATAAAATAAATTGAGGTTCGTACAAAAAACACGAGACAGCTGGTAAGTTATAAATTCATTGTACAATAATAAAAATACGAGGTGGCCTTAAACTGGGTGTCCATTTTACTACATAAAATGGATTCGAAAATGAACCCTCACTTAATGACAACTTGGTGGTTCTTGGCGGCAATCGCGACTAGCAAAACATAGAAACAGTCCTTTCTAATATATATACATATTTTTCTTTTACTTACACTGCCAAAGAGAAGCATTGACGTCTTAAATCGCCCGTCAGGAGGAATTATTTTTAAATTACGGCTGTCCATGACAACCAAACAAAACCAAATAACGGCCTTATCAGGTGTCAGCCTCCGTATATACTCGATTCCGTTTTGATATCCTATTCTGTTGTTTTTTTTGGTTTTTTTACTTTCTGCTAATTGCGCATGCGCAGTAGCTGGCTTAGCGAGAATAACAAAATTTTAAAACTGCTTCTTTGCGACTAAAAATAGAATAAAATATAAATTTAAAATCATTATTCGTATTAATTTTTTTTCATCTTTCAAAACAGTGCCATAATTAAAAAAAAAGTTCTCGATTCTCCCGATAATGTTACCTTTTAAAGACCGTTGACGAATAAGGCCAAATATGAAGACACTGTTGTTAGCAATTGACTCAAGACAAGATGAATGAGTTGATCTGTGATAAATGCCATAATTCTTTGTTATCTAACTTTTTCTTTATAGCTTATTCTTAATGAACCGGTCTGAAAAAGATTACTTTCTTTGCATCCCAATCAATGATCTCTCTTTTTCTTAGTCAATTCATATCTGTCTATTTATTTATCTATCTATCTATCTGAGAGCCACTCAGGGTAGGTGGTTGATTTAAGGAATAAAGGGAAGAACTAAGGAGTGCATATTATGACAATGTAGGGATACAAAAGGGTATTATCTCCCTTTCATGGAGATAAAGTTACAAGGTTCACGTCACAGTCAGTGAGTGATGTCCAGGGATAGAATGATGAAGGGCAGTTGTGATGTAAATCCCAGAGAAGAAGAACATCCCTAGGTCACAGTGGGCTCTGTGGGTGTTGGGCAAACACAAATGTACCTGAGCGAGCATCTGCAATAGAGATTGTCTAGCCACCCTAGTAGATGAGTATCCTCGAATAAAAGTGGGCAGCTATTATATATATATATATAAAGACTGTCTATGAATCCAGAATATTATTGATGTAAGGAATATGCATACACCTGTGTTTTCTCTCACAGGAATATGATTGGCTGGTGTCAGCCATAAATACAGGCTGATGTAGAGGTACAGGACGCTACCGCCGCCCATTGGATTACGCCATTGGCTATCCTATTGGTCTACGCCTATTGCCTACACCTGACAAGTACCAGTTCCATTATTGCTACCTGCTAAATTGTTCTACTCGGTTACAGTAGCCTAAACCACTTAGCTACTTCGATCAAATATATTCCTTCCCGAGACATATCAATTATTAATATATATATATATATATATATTAATAATATTCTGGATTCATAGACAGTCTTTAAATGTATCCATGAAATATGCTTTAGGGCAAAGGTCTGTAAAAAATGAAAATATTTTTGATACATCCTAATATATATGATGGACTCTCCCATTGAGTTCGACGTATGAGGTTCCAACAACCACAAACTAATTATCTGCATGCCTATGACTGGCATGACTTTTGAGACCAACTCAAGAATTGCACAAAAACAGTACAGGTGAATGAATTATATCCAAGTGCAGCAGAAACACTGTTAGCTGTCTTATTTTGCTTTTGTGTTTCACATAGTCAACTGATGTTTACTTCTTGATGGTGCATTATTATTGAATGGCAGCTAGAACGATACTCTGCTCTCTTCATAGCTACCTCTTCAAAGTTCTTGAATGTAATGTTTACGCAAAAAAGGTTGCTTTTCAGTTTATCTTTATACCTGAGCCAAGGTCTACCAACATTTCTATGACCACTATGGAGTTCACTGAAGAAAAGAACTTTTGGCATGCAATCATCATTTATCCTTGCCACATGCCCAGCCCAATGTAGTTGTGATTGCATTATGAAGATTTTGATGGTACCAACCTTGCATTTCTCAAAAAGGTCGACATTTGACACTCAATCATCAAACGTTAGGCCACAGATTGTACGGCGACAACCTTTATGAAAGACATCTAATTGCTTAATGTGCAATCTATAAGGTATCCAATTTTTAGAGTCATACAAAAGAGTTGACAAAACAACAGCTTTGTAAACTTGGATTTTAGTGCAAAGCTTTATTCCCCTTTCGGCCCACAACCTATAATGCAGCGAACCAAAGGAAATGCTGGCTTTTGCAATGCAATTAGCAATCTTGTCATCAAGTGATGCACTTGAATTTACCATGCTCCCGAGGTATTTGAAAGATTCCATATACTTGAGATTCTTATATATATATATATATATATATATATATATGAGAGAGAGAGAGAGAGAGAGAGAGAGAAAGAGAGAGAGAGAATTAATATAAATAAAAGGTTTGTCACTTAGCTGATTGATGTTATTTTCAGCATCCTGACTCCAGAGTTTTGGGAATGGACCCATTCATCCACTCATCAGTGGGTATCAGCAATTATCATAACATATAGTTTTAAGGTATGCTGTATTTATGGGTTAACATGATCAAAATCAAGTATAAAACATTGCACAATCCTTATTTCCTGTTTAAGATTTGGTTTCTTGTTCCTTCTAAAGTCTACTTCAACTCTATATGTCTAACGTCTCCAACTGAACTCTGAAATGTTATTCCCTAATTAAATCTTGACCTTTTCAAGTCTAGAGTTAGCCGTTATCTTTTCTGCAAAGCACCAAGAATTTCACTTAACCTTTCTTATGTTTATACAACACAACATAGTAACCCTCTACCTTGAATGGCTCTTGAACTTTCTATTGGGTGAACATTAATAAAAAAAAAAACTATAAGTGCTGCTGGTAACAAAAGTGTAAAATAACAGAGCTAAAATTTACACAATTAATAATAAACATACATTTTTTTCCTCAACTGGTGCGGAAAGAAAATTTATTATTAATAGTATACAGACAAACCTCTCATAATAGGGGGAGAAGGTGGTCTATTAAAGCTCTAATTTGTCACTGATATTTAGGTTTGTACACTTCATTTTTACATTTTCCTTCTGCTTCGATGCCTTGATGAGGTTAGAACATTTAGTATATTAATCAAAATAACAAAAATAATAACTTTCTCATAGTTACTTTCTCAAACATGTGCTAATGTATCATACTTTCAGTCTTTGTTTACAACTGAAAGGCCTGCCACCACCAAGTGGTCACTTTGAGAACTAATACAAATTGTTCTGCTAAGCTGCAAATTTTGATGCTGATGATTTGGAAGTTTTTTCCTCCAGATTTTTTTATTTTGCCTGCAGATTTAGTCTGTTGATGGAGTGGTCCATAGAAGAGTGGTTTGTCTGTATATATATATATATATATATATATATATATATATATATATATATATATATATGATAAAATAGTCAGGTAACTATATGAGTGGTACTGGTACTATAAAACCAAGTGCTATATGCCACATGACTTTCCCTAGGCAACAGGCAGAATTAAAGCAAAACCTGTCAAAATGTGGATGAATCTTTTCCATGGATCAATGACAATCTAGGACAGGCATGGATATGTAGAAATATCTGGGTTGGTGTTCAGATACATTGTAAGCCCACTCAGTGCGTAGGATCCCTTAGCTTTCATTCAGGTATCCAACGAGAGGGTTAAAACTCTGATGTAACATACAACTTGATAGCATCCAATGATATTAACTAGTATTCTTTTTGGTTACATGTTATTCTTGCTTTATGTTAGTGAGATTGACCTGGTTCTTTTAATGGGTACATACTATTCTTACTTTGAGAGAATGGGATTGACTTGCATGTCCTTTTGTGTACATGCTATTCTTACTTTGTGAGAGTAGTATTGATCAGGTTCTCTTTTAGGGAACATACTATTCTTGCTTTGTGAGAGTAGTATTGATCAGGTTCTCTTTTAGGGAACATGCTATTCTTGCTTTGTGAGAGTAGTATTGATCAGGTTCTCTTTTAGGGAACATGCTATTCTTGCTTTGTGAGAGTAATATTGATCAGGTTCTCTTTTAGGGAACATGCTATTCTTGGTTTAGAGTAGTATTGATCAGGTTCTTTTTTATTGCTTTGTGAGAGTAATATTGATCAGGTTCTCTTTTAGGAAACATGCTATTCTTGGTTTAGATCATATCATCTTTTATTGTGCGGAGTGTCAACACAAATGCATACACATGTTTCTGATGTCTGTTTTTTAATTTTAATTGAGATCAGCGAATCGGTAGTGAATTATGCATCGAAAAATAATTCATATTTATCTGTATCTCATTCATTTAAACCATTATTTAACTGCTCTCTTTCAAACTTTTCTCGGTTAAATTTTAATCCCCACTTTCATCTTTAAGCCTTTCCTTTTCTTCGTTCTTCCGTTACACCCTCTCTCTAGAGCTTTCATACATTTCCCACTCCCACATATACACTCTCACTAAAATTTTGTTTTTTATACCCAGAGTTATATTTTCTGATTTCTTTTTGAATTTGTAAGTCTGATGAATTGGATCATGATTACGATTCCAATGTAATAAATTATAACCATGGAATATTAGTGTTTGAGCCTTTTTTATTATATATATTTATATATATATTGACCACTAATATCATCAATATATATATATTGACCACTAATATTATCTATCTATCTATCTATCTATCTATCTATCTATCTATCTATCTATATATATATATATATATATATATATATATATATATATGTGTGTGTGTGTGTGTGTGTAATGATATATAATTTTGTATAATTTTATATATCAACAAACAGTATTTAGAAAAATATGACAAGTGCATCACAAAAACAATTTCCAGTTTACATATTTTTCTAATTTATATATATATATATATATATATATATATATATATATATATATACATTTCATTGAATACAGTGGACAAGGTGCTTTCTTTTAGTTTTTTATACAATTCTGGACAAAAGAACAATTGACAGTTTTTATATGATTTATCATCTGAAAAGAAAAAATTATTAGATCACATGAGAAATTGTATAAAAAACTAAATAAAAGCACTTTGTCTGTCATATTCAATGGAATGTGCATGAAAGAAAGATAGCTGCCTAAATACACACACACACACAGACATATATATATATATATATATATATATATATATATATATATATATATGCGTGTCCTCTGGCAGGATTTAAATTTGTCCCTCTTCATAGGATAAACTGTTGTTAGATCTGATATGCTTATACCAACTCAACCAACTTTTTCTTTAATAAAATTTCTCAAATATTGAGGCCAGCGGATGAAAATAGAAAAATCCAGCATTTAATAAATAAACAGAATGTCTACTCAAATATGTGTATCTACTAAAATAACATTTAAAGTGATAAAATCTGTCAGACTAATAAATAAAAAACCCATTACTTTTTTAGAAATATATACAAATGCATATACATATAAATATATATATATATATATATATATATATATATATATATATATATATATATATATATATATGTATAATATATATATATATATATATATATATATATATATACACTATACACATATACATATACACACACACACTTCACACACACACACACATATATATATATATATATATATATATATATATATGTATTATGTATGTATGTATGTATGTATATATATTGAAACATGTTTCATTGAATAATAGATACATATTATGTCTATTAATTTTAATAATCCTTTCTAGTTCTCTAATCAGTTTTATCAAGGATGGTACCATATATTTTTCTACTATGGTGCCTTCTTTGATGATTTTTGTCTCAACATCAAGAAACTGATTAAAGAACCAGAAAGGATTATTATAAAAATAAATAGACATAATAGGTCTAGAATAGATTATTCAGTGAAACATATTTGAATGAAAATATATATATATATATATATATATATATATATATATATATATATATGTATGTATGTATGTATATATATATATACGTATACTTTCTTAATATGTATATATAGAAAAAGTTGCAAATTAAAAAAATAATAATGTTTTTTTATGAAAGTATTTATTTATATATATATCTGATATTTCAGATTGACCTCAATCTTTCTTCAGAAATAACTGTTTGTTACAAATAAATTAAAATTACTGTTTGTTTACAAGTAGCGTCCGTCGCAAGATGCGCACGTCATATGATATGGAACGCCACTGTATTCGAATATTCCTAACATAAATCTAACTGTAATAATATTTTAGATGTATAAAAAAATTAAAAAATTTTTTAACTATATCTAAAAAAAATGTTTAACTATTGAAATATTTATAAAGATTTAAAATACCCAAGTCTTTATTTAACCCTAGCTTATATGTATTTAATTTTAAAATCCAGTATTTTTCTTTTTTTCTGAGTGTGTATGTGGAACTGAAATCAGAATCTATCAATAAACATTTACAGTTTTCTAATGGGTGTCCTGATTGATTAAAGTGTTCAGCTATGGGGGAATGAGGATTGTTTTGACGTATGGTTTGTTTATGATTGTTGAAGTGAAATCTAAAATTATTTCCAGATTCACCAATATATCCACTATTTGGACATGAGGTGCAGAATAAATAGTAGATTATGTTATGGCTATCACAGGTGAGGTGAGGTGGGTGTATCTTGATATTGGTGTTGGGTACAGAAAATACATTATCTATTATTAAGTGTTTGCAAACTAAGCAACAAGGTTTGTTACATTTGTAATTTCCTGATTGGTTTGTATTGTTTAGATATTTGGTAGAGGTGAGGATAGCTGATAGGTTAGGTGATTGTTTCTTTGCATTTATCGAAAATGTCTTTGATCTTTTTGTCTAACTGGAGGTTCTTGTAATCCATTTTAAATTGTGAATAAGTGTGTGGGAATACTGATTGTGGTTAAAAACCATGGGAATCCGATTGTTGTTTTTACTTTTCTTGTATATGAGAAGTGTGTTACGATTTATGTGGATAGTATATATATATATATATATATGTGTATATATATATATATATATATATATATATATATATATATATATATATATATATATATACACACACACACATATATATATATATATATATGTATTATGTATAAAATGGAAGAAAAATGCACAAGAAAATAAAAAATACAAGGGAAGTGAATCATTAAAACTGGGTGGAATATCTAATAATTGTTCTAAATTAACTTTTAGTGCCTAAAATTATTTGTGACGCATCTGCTTTTAACAAAAAGAAAAGCCAATAAAAATGAAACAGCCTACATAGGAGTTATTAACTGACTAGCTTAAATGCCTGTCAACACCAGTTACGAGGTCAAATCTTGGATCGCAACTGTTTAGAATGAGAATAAAAGTATTCCTTAGTATTGTTATAGTGAACATTTCTCTTTTTACAATGATATTCACTCTGTACAAGACCCAAGAGCAACTCAAGTTAGAGCCTTACAGAGTAAGAGACACAGTTTATGGGGTCAGATAATGGTTAGCACTAGTCTTGAATGGGTTAAGATTATAGTGATTGGGGAAGCATCCACTTAGAAGTTGGTTTCACAGAGCAGCAGTTCATGGGAAGTAGTAGCTTGAGTGGAACTTACATCTCACTATTGTGATCGTTCCACTTTACTTTGGGACTGACGTGAACAAGAAGAATACTTTATCAACATGTAATAAAGATATTTATTTACACCTAAACATGAATACAATGGCTAACATAAACACTATATAGAGAGAGTAGGCAGACTTACCCATCTGGTGGAATGAAATAGGGCTAGATGGCTTGTACCTTTAAAACCCTTGTCAATTGGTACCGTTGGTGATGGAGAAAATTTCATGTGTCTTACTTTGAAGCAGGTCCAGTCATTTCTCTGGTTGTGGTCAGCTTTTTCTAAACCCACATAGTTTTATTAACCAATGAGTGACCACCTAATATCATGTGACCAATCTCTATATATAGGAGCAAATGAATTTTACAAACCCAAAATCACCAATCGAATATGAAGAGAATTTCACTGCAATGTGCATTGTATGATGGGTCTTAGCCATCACAGTTAGAACCGGTGGCACTAAGGAATGTAGTTTGTCTGAGCACTCTTCATAGAAGTAGCGATAGAGAGGCTTGCAACATTTTGTCTGTGGGAAAGGGGTTGTAGGGTGGAAAATAATTCATCACCCACAGGGATGGGTTCAGACTCTATTGAAACTGAAAAGTGAAGACTGGGTACCCCTTTCCAATATATGGTACTCCATTTTTGACCTGATCTGGCTCTTGTAAAGGTAGAGCATAGCAGGAGGAGTCAGATACTTACTGGAGCCATATGGGGAGCCAACCATTTTTCCAGTATCTTTAGTGATATATCATATATACGAGTTCTGGATTGAGTTTAAGTCCCAAAAGGTGCTCAAAGCACAAGGCTTTTCTGAGAGGGTGTCTGTTCATTGTGATAGTTTTTTTCATTTTTTTATTGTCTCATCCCAAGCAAGGTAATAAAGTCACTAAGATACAAAGGGTTACCGAGTGTGAAAAAATTAGAAAAAGAAAAATATTATTAAGGCTCTAGAACAATAAAAGAAGAGGAATCAAGAAGACAGTAAATAATGATTAACATTGCATTTAAATTTTTGAAGAGCAAAACAATGAGCAATGGCAGTTAGGGTATCAGCAATGGGCCAAGCTGATCAAAATCTCTACTGCTTGTTGCTCAAGAGGTTGTCTCTATTGAAGTGATCAACAACCTTGATCTATGTTTCTATCATAATCAAGTTATGTGAAGCTCATGGTAATATATATATATATATATATATATATATATATATATATATATATATATATACACCTGAAAAAAGTCCCACATAACATCTTATAGCAAGCTGAAGCAAATAAAATGCATAACCAAGTAATATTTTGCAATTCTTATTGACAACTAAAAATTTGCTATTAAAATATTAAATAGAGATAAAATGTCTATTCTTTTTAACAATATCAATCTATCTATATTATTCATGTGAATTAAAGATTTTCATTTTCAGCTAAGAAACTTGTTCACTATGATAACTAGACTTTATGAATTTAAACGCAGTACTCAACTGGTGGCAAGGTTTCATCATTTTACAGTTGAAATGTCAAGATGTAACCGTAAGTTCTATACTAATAGTTTCTTCTGTAACACTTCTCACTTGTGGAACTATCTTCTAGCTTCTTGCTTCTGAGTCAAACTTTGGTCTTCAAAAATTTGAATGCAATGTCAATCATTATCTTATGTCTTAATTCTTATACTTTTGTTGTCCTCGCTCTTTAGTAATGTTTTCTTTTTCTCATATTCTCTAACACTCAGTAACCTCTTGCGTCTTAGTGGCCTTATTGCCTTACTTGGAGTGAAATGATTAAAAAGAAAATTACCAAATGGGTATACAGTAATACCAGTGTCAAGTGAAAAGCATTCTTTTGATACACAGTGTTTTTTTTTTGTTTTTTTTTGGCCAGGTACTAATTTAAATTTTGCCAAGTCATTTTTAAAGTTAAATATGTCCCCTGGGTTCAATAACTATACGTATATCAAATTTGTGGGTCCTACATGAAAGGGTTTGTCCATGTATAGTTAACAGACATGCAAACAGAATTACAAATTTCCAAATTATATATATATATATATATATATATATATATATATATATATATATATATATATATATATATATATATATATATATACACACATATGTACAAAAGATACACATGTACACAGAAACACAAAGAGAAAAAAATCAACCTCACATCAATAACTTGTGTATAAATTAATTTTTAATATAAAAATAATGAAAATGAGAAAATCTGAAATCAATTTCTGAAACCTCCTGATGAGTGGATGGAACAATTGCAAAACAAGTAGAAGTGCTGAATATAACACCAATTAGCTAATTGACAAATTTTATTTGTATTTTTATATATATTTGTATTTCAGGGTACTACTGGCCAGTAGTATCCTGAAGATTCGTTAGGTGAAACTTTGGTAAGTATGTTCAAATATATTTTTATTTACAGATTGTATTCATATTGTCAACTGAATATTATGTCATGTTGACATTATGGATACAATAGGGTTTTCTAAATTCTTCTAGTTGCTAAGCACATTTTGTTTGTTGTTAATAGTTACTTTGTTTTTAATAAATTCATTTCGTTTTTTGCCTTGAAAAGTGCACATTGTACGAAACGCATCGTCTAATAATACAGTTTTTCTATTGTCTTTTGCCTTTGTACATATT